>CM035425.1:57337235-57477235 GCA_020310875.1 Ceratopteris richardii | reverse complement strand
TATATCCCCATGCATGCCTGGAAAAATCATCAATGAAAGTCACGAAGTATAGATAGTTTCCAAAAGAAGGTGTTTGCATAGGACCATAGACATCACTATCTACAAGCTATAATTTTTTAGTAGCCCAAACTAAACCATCTTTTGGAAAGGATGAACGCTAAATTTTTTCCAAAGTATAGAATTCACAAACATGTTTATTGGGTGCCTCAAGTTTGGGCAAAGGACACCATTTCATATTTCTACAGGCGTAGCAAACTAGCAAAATTCAGATGACCAAATCGTGCATGGCAAAGCTTTGCATTTGGCATAGCTTGAGAATCATGTACTCCACATGCTGAATCATTCATAGACTTTTCATAGTCTATGATCTTATACAACCCATGATATAAAATGCCAGAAGCAATAATCATGTTGCCATTTGACACATCATGAATTGTACATCTGTCATCAACAAATTTCATAACGAAGGCAATCTGAGCTAATGCAAAAAATAATAATAGATTTTTCTTGATCCTTGGCACAAATAAAGCATCTGACAAAGTGAAAGAACTACCATCAGTAGTAGTCAGAATGATTTTACCAACTCCCATGATAGGATAAGAGGAGTTGTTGGAACATGTGACAGTATTCCCTATAGGGGCAAGCTCGAGTGAAGTGAAGAAACTGCACTGTGAGGTAATATGTTTGGTTGCCCCACTATCAAAGTACCAAATATCTGAGTCTACTACAAACATACACTTATGAGGAGAAGATGGGTCAAAGCTGCAAACAATAGTAAACACCCATTCTTCATTCTACACAAGACTAACAGACTCTAGTTTTGGTGTAGAGGCCTCTACAATAACCATTCCAGCCTTTTTTTCCTTTTCCTCTTTTGCATCCAATTTTGGACAGTTCTTTATGACATGATCATTTCCTTTACAATACTTACAAAAGAATTTCTACTTTTCTGATTTCTTCTCATCTTTGTCTTCCTTCTTCAAATGTGCAGCATTTGTAGATTTTTGCTTACTAGTAGATGAGCTCCATTTACCTTTGCCCTTCAGACTAGCCAGGAAAGCTTGATCTGCAACATGCATAATGGACCTGTTCTGCCTAGAGTGATCTTCTTGCAACACAATTGTGACTAGCTCCCCGAATGACAATGGATTGCCTTTCATCATCAAAGATCAATAGAAGCAAAACTTTGATATGAATTAGGAGGACCATTCAACACAATCTGCACAAGTGAGCTACGTGGTATAACTTCATCAGTAGAAATCAACTCTTCTCTCAAGAATTTGATCTTTGTTAGAAAACTATCCATAGAATCACCTTCATTCATATGCTCACTCTCCAACTATTTTCGGAGGTAAGAAACACGAGCCTCATTGCTAGCCTGGTACAATGTGATAAGTGTATCCCAAGCATCCTTAGCTATTCTTTAAGAATGAATGTTAGGAATAATGGCATGTTTGATAGACAAGGCTATCAACACATGTGCCTAAGCATCTCTACCATCCCAACAAATTTGCTCTATAGTAGGTGCAGGAGAAATCATAGCACGAATAGGAGTTTGAAGAATATCAGCATCTTGAATGCTATTTACATCAGCTTCAATACCTGTATTTGTAGGTGTAATAGGACGTTTTTCAACTCCCTACACAATGTTCCATAATCCTTTTGCAACCAACCAATGTCGCATCATATAAGCCCAAAATGGGTAATTGGTACCATCCTACTTATCCTCAATAGCCAACATACAGAATACATCACTACTTTCAACCATGGCCACTCACTAAAATACCATGATGCAAAAAAATGACTCTATCTAAAAACGTTGAGTAGAACTACCCAGGCGAGTTCTATTGAACCTATAGCAGACTTCGAGACACTTATACTAGTGAACCAAAACTTGTATATATATTTTTCACAAAAAGACAAAATAGCTTGCACAAGCACTACGATGGTGCATTTGGAGGCCGAAACAATCTTCGATCGTGATTTTGGCACCGCACAACGAAGTTTTTTTTATCTCTTAATCACCTTGAGTATGCTCACCAAATTTTGTGCGATTCTAAGACTATGCCTGGAGGGGTGTCGATGACACCCTAGATCAAGTGATGACCTGCTCTGATACCAACTATTGGAGTTAGACATCTGCAAAAACATGCAAATAGCACAAGGAAGAAGAAGAAGCTTGGAGCACAACACACAATACTGAATGTATTACCACTAAAATGTACAACGATAAGTAACCCATTAGGGTTATAGGTGTATATACAAGTTGGGGGAATAAAACCTCCTAAAGAGGGAAGAAAGTGCCCTGATGGTCCTTGTGTGTTCACACACATCACTACCTAAATCTATCAACATGTACCTGGTATCAAGAATTACTTAATTTCACTTCTATTGATTTTCAAAGCTCGACTTCATGTACACTTTCCTGATGATAAGTGTATGGTTCATGATTTCATCAATGGTGATATTATCGTGATGTCTCCTACATTATGTAATGGTTTGTATCGCTTGGATACATACAAGAGGGCTACCTTAAATTCCTTGGTTGCTCATAGTTCTCCCATGGTTGAAATGGAGCTTTCCCATGCTCGTTTTAGTCATTTGAACTTCAATAGTTTTCTTTACTTGCAAAAGAAGGACACGGTTATTGGTTTGCCAACTTTTGAACCCATTGAAAAGCATGCATGTGAAGGTTGTTGCATTCTTGGAAAAATGCATCATGCTTCTTTTCCAAAAGATAGTCATACACACACTACAAGAAAATTGCAACTTGTTAATAGTGATGTATGTGGTCCCATCAAGACCTCATCTTTTGGGAAGCACATATATTTTGTTACCTCCATTGATGATGTTTCTTGCCATACATGGGTGTATCCTATGAAAGCAAAGAATTCGGTATTTTCTTGCTTCAAAACATTTTTAGTTATGGTTGAAAAATTTTCTTCAAACAAGCTTTTGGCTCTATGCACAAATAGTGGCGGGGAATACATGTCACATGAGTTTAATGCTTTTCTTTGTGAAAGAGGAATTTCACACCAATGTACACTGTCATATACACATTAAAAAAAGGTGTTGCTGAGCATTAAAATACAACACTCCTTAAAATGGCATGATGTATGGTTAAAGGAAAGCACGTTCTAGACAAAGTTTTGGATGGAAGCGGTTATGTGTGCAAACCATGTGCTGAATCACTACCATACAAAAGAATTGAGAATCATCACTCCTTATGAGGCTTTGAATGGACATAAACGTATGGTTAGTCATATGCGCGTGTTTGATTTTTTGGCATATGCTCTTATGCCATGACAACAACATCATAGACGTGATGACAAGGGAAAGAAATGTATATTTGTTGGTTATGGTATTGAAAGTAAGGGATATCATTTATACCATCCATTGATGAACACAATTATTGTAAGTCGAGATGTGGTATTTACTGAAAATCGAATTTCTCCTCTACTTGAATGCAAAAAATAGCTAATGTTTAGCTCAAAAGATGTGTTCGATACACTCATGCCTTTGTTCCAAAGTGGTGCGCTTGACTATCACCATGTAGATTAGCCAACTTAGGATCAAAGGGATGAAAAATTCTAGCAAAAAGGAGCTTAAAATGCATAGAATTTCCATTCAAATATGCCTAAAATGTTTCAACCCAAAATGGTTTGCACTATTGGAAATTTCTAGCCACATGTGTCTGAACATTTGTGCCAAAATATGGCTGAAAATGAGCATGAAATTCAGCATACACATGATATACATGTTGACAATGTATTACATAATGAACGCATGTCTATGAAGGGTGCACAAACTATGACAAAGTGGAAAAAACAAACTTTGTAGGATAGCAAATTGAGTGCACCTTTACTCGGTAAAACAAGGTGAAGCTCTTGTCATGCATTAAGTAATTTTGTGGATTATTCTCTTATTGCAAAAACATTTAATGAAGAGCCACTTACTTTTGAAGTTGCATGTCGTCATCCACATCGGATGAGTGCTATGCAATGAAAAATGGATTCCATCCATAAGAATGGTACTTAAGACTTATGTGCATTACCAAAAGGGGAAAATGCTATTGGTACAAAATGGGCTTATAAGATTAAAAGAAAGCTAGATGGTAGCATTGATTGCTACAAAGCTAGATTGGTTGCCAAAGGATATGTGCAACAATATGGAATTGACTATGAGGAAACTTTTTCACCTACTTAAGGCATGACTATGATTTGTACCATGGTTGCAATGGCTGCCCAATGAGGTTGGAAAGTACATCATTTGACATAAAAATTATAGCTTTCTTGAATGGTGATTTGCAAGAAGAGGTTTATGTGAAGCAACCTCCTCGATTTCCCTTGAAAAGGCAAGAGCAGATGGTTTTTCGCTTGTATAAAGCCTTGTATGATCTCAACCAAGCTCCATATGCATGGTATGAAAAAATCCATAAGCACTTGATTGCTCGTGGCTTCACATGTAGTCCAATTGAAAGCTTACTGTATGTACGCAAAGATGAGGCTGATCTTAGAATGAGTGTTCTTTATGTTGATGCCATACTCTATTTGACTGGATCATGTGATGCAAAAGTCTCCATCCTTATGGCTGATTTGCAGCATACTTTTCATGCCACTCATCTTGGTCTTTTGAGCTACTATCTTGGCAACATGTATTTATTTGTGAAGGGTGAATTGTTATGAATCAATAAAAGTATGTTGAAAAACTACTTTAGCATTTTGATTTTGAGAATTGCAAGCCAGTTTGTAGAGCAGTTGAGATAGGATTTAGGTTCTTAGTTGAGGATTCTAGTGATGCATTTGACACTTCTCTTTATCAACAAGTTGTTGGATGTCTTATATATGCATGCAAGACAAGGCTGGATATAGTATGCAATTTTTCTAGTTGAGTCGATTCATGCATAGACAGTATGCAATTTTCCAGTTGAGTCCTTACATATCTCAAAGGCATGTTGAGTTTAGGTCTCTCTTATGGTAGATATATTCATCCATGCATGCATGCTTTTATAGATAGTGATTGGGTTGGCTCTTGTGATACTTGCATGTCCACTAGTAATAATCATTTTTTCCTTGAAGACTCATGCATATCTTGCTTGAGTAAGAAGCAACCTATAATGGAGACATCGATTTTTTTAGTTGAGTATAAGTAAATTTTCATAGCTACAGTGGAGTGTATATGGCTGAGACTCTTATTGATCTATTTTTGCATGGAGATTGATATTGCTATGCATATTCTCACTGATAGTGAGAGTGCATTGGCTGGTGCACAAACCCTATTGTTTCATGCATGTACCAAACATATTGAGGTGCATTATCACTATGTGAGAGAGCACCTTTATGCAAATGATATTGATTTATTATATGTGCCTACACGAGATAATATGGAAGACATATTCACCAAAGCTATTCCATGAGAAAGTTTGAAGCTTTTCACAAAGCTTTAGGCATATTGCCTAGTGGGGGCTGATTTTCCACTCCTTGTATGTGTTCACATAATTTGTTCCAAGGGGGGGGGGGGGTTTGCTACACTTATGTGTTCCTTGAGTATCTTTGATGTGAATGTTTTTCCTATACATGGGCACTTTTTACTCTAGTGCTGGTTGGAGGTTTTCTACCCATGTTACCACATACATGATTCACTCATATGTGGCGATACTTTGTATTTATGTATATGATTGAGCTCTTACTTCAATTTTGTTCGTCATCAATAGATCTCTCTCTATTCCATCCATCCATCTTTTCCATGTGTCTTGCTACATTTGTGCTCTTTGTATCTGCTTCTCTTGTGTCTCTCACACTTCTACACACACCCAAGTGATTCATCATTGACACCATTGTTTCCCAAAAATTCTATTGAGTAGGATCAAAAGTGATGGAGAGTATTAATCTCCAAAAGAACAAGCTACTCTTCAAGTTAGAGCACCTCTATATCAAGAGTAACTCAAAACCTTTACCAATTTAGAGGATCAATGATCAATTATCAAAATTTTGGATAAACTGTGAAGAAGATGACTACACAGAAAGTCTGCTGCACATAACTCACTCATTGACTTATCAAATGTGTTACGTTTTTTATAATACTTTGCACAAGGTGTTGCCTATAGTTTGCACACCTCCTGCAAAGTTAAATCATTCAAAAAGATTCAGTAGATCTTGAGAAATGATCTTAACAAGTCACCTATGTCTAAAACTGTAGTTCTTTACAGTCGACTTTGATACTTGTAACTTCTTAAGCTTGGTTCTCTCAAAGTAGAACTCGTTTAATCAAATTCTTTTAGTCATAGGTAGCTTACCTTCCAACTTCAACAATGAGTGCTTGCTTGCTCAAAACTTTACGTTGTGGAAGGAGAATTGACCAAAACATTAGCATCGAATTTTGCACCTCCTGCAACTTCTCTTCTTTTCATTTACACATGTAAATGTTCCTACACTCAATTCTCTCAGCCTGATCACAATTAGAAGCTGAAAATTTATACAAGGTCAATCAACTATAGACTTAGACTTGTACAAAAGAATTTCACAAAAGATGAAATCAACATAGAAGGAAAACTCTCAGAAATATCGGGTGCAACTTTTCTTCATTTCTGCAAAACTTTACATTTGAGTGATGAGAGAGATCTTACTCACTTCTAAAGTGTCTAATGACTCATACAACATCTAATTTCTCTATTCACATGTTCTCTCATATTTTCCCTGACATTTTTACTTGTATATATAGGCAAATATGTACAAGCTCATAACCATACAAAAGTATAAGTGAGCTATCTCTAAATTAATGTACATATGTATACACATCTTCATCCTTTGAACACATGCTTCATAATATCTTGATCTTTTCTTCAGTCCTTGACTTCAAACCTTCATCAAAACTTCAATTGTTGATTGTCCTGCACCAACAGCTCCCCCTCAATCATCAATTGAGGTTTTCTCTATCTTCTTTATACTTGCCATGTCTTTGAATCTTTGTAGCTTTGGTCCATCCAAGCTTTTGGTTAGCATATCAGCTATCTGATCTTTTGTTGAAGTATGTATTACTTCAATCTCCTTATCCATCACCTTCTCTCTTAGAAAGTGATACTGAATCTCAATATGTTTAGCCCTGGCATGAAAAACAGGATTAGCAGCTAAATACAATGAACTCATGTTATCTCCATGAATAGTGGGTGTACTCTGGATGATGTCAAAACTCTTCATAAGAGTCTTAAGCCATATCACTTTCTTTGCAGCTTCAGCCATACCTTTGTACTCAGCCTCTGTGGATGATAAAGAAACTGTGTGTTGCTTCTTTGAACACCATGAAATTAACTTATCTCCCACATAACACAAGTATCCATAAGTTGATCTCCTGTCATCTGGATTACCTGCCCAATCTGTATCACTATATATCTTGATGTTTGTATCTGGTGTAAAACCATAATACAAACCTTCTTTGAGTGTACCCTTAATGTACCTCAACACTCTTTGTCCTGCAATCCAATGTTCTTTCCTAGGACAATGCATGAATTGAGATAATACTCCAACTGCGTATGATAAGTCAGGCCTAGTTAATGTAGCATAGATCAGACTACCAACCAAGCTCTAATATAGCTTCATGTCCTTAAACTCTTCTCCTCCATATCTGCTCAATTTTGGATTCACCTCCATTGGAGTAGGTGCTACCCTGCAATCATTCATCTTAAACTTGATCAACAAGTTTTCCAAATACCTTTCTTGAGTTACATACACTCCATGTTAAGTGCATGAGATCTCCAGGCCCAAGAAATATGACAAGTTTCCCAAGTCACTGATCTTGAAATCTTTCTCCATTTGCTTCTTTAGGCTTTGAATGCCTTTCTCATATGTACCTGTAAGAATTATATCATCAAAATATATGCACATGTAAGAGTGCTTGCTTGCTCAAAACTTTACACTTTGGAAGGAGAACTGACCAAAACATTAGCATCGAATTTTGCGCCTCCTACAACTTCTCTTCTTTTCATTTACACATGTAAATGTTCCTACACTCAATTCTCTCAGCGTGATCACAATTAGAAGCTGAAAATTTGTACAGAGGTCAATCAACTATAGACTTAGACTTGTACAAAAGCATTTCACAAAAGATTCAACATAGAAGGAGAATTCTCAGAAATATCGGGCACAACTTTTCTTCATTTTTGGAAAACTTTACATCTGAGTGATGAGAGAGATCTTACTCTTTTCTAAAGTGTCTAATGACTCATACAACATCTAACTTCTCTATTCACATTCTCTCTCATATTTGCCCGGAAATTTTTACTTGTATATATAGGAAAATATGTACAAGCGCATAACCATATAAAAGTATAAGTGAGCTATCTCTAAGTTAATGTACATATGTATACAGATCTTCATCCTTTGAACACATGCTTCATATCTTGATCTTTTCTTTAGTCCTTGACTTCAAACCTTCATCAAAACTTCAATTGTTGATTGCCCTGCACCAACAAAAAGTTCACTTTTTCAAGATTGATTTTGATAAAGCATAGGATAGGATTGATTGGAGCTTTATTTTGCAATCTCTAAGTGACTATAGATTTGGAAGAAAAAATATTCAAGCAATTTAATATCTTCTTGCTAATTGCTCAAGCAAGATTGCAGTGAATGGGAGCCTCACCACGAAAATACCACTCAAATATTCAATTGGCCAAATGTGTCATCTTGCTACCCTAGTCTACACAATTTCTATATATGCCCTTGAATGGCTACTTTTCTATGCTTAGTCTAAGGGAGAGTTTAAGGTAATCAATACTCATCGAGAGACTGATGATTTTCTTTAACAATCATATGCTAATGATACAAATGCCATAGTCTAGAATGATCGTTCTAGCATTCACATTATTTGGAAATGATTAGCCACCTTCTACATTACAAGTGGTTCATAATTAACCATAGAAACACTCTAATCAAAATGGGTTCCTCCACAACTCCTAACTTCTTGTTGCAAGATCACTACTAGAATCTAATAGATGGTGAAAAATGCCACTTCGTTTAAATGCCTCCCCCTATACCAGATGAGATTGGGTTTTATCCAAGCTAAAGATTAAAGCTAAAAGATCGAATGACCCAAAGTTTAATATATCATTCAAAATATTCATGCATAACTACTTTATTGCTCCTAAGATTGGTTTTTGTCTCTTTATCTTAATCCGTTCTAAATCTCAACTCCAAGAAGCTAAATAGATTCTTGTAAATTTCCCTTGGGGGTTCTTCAAAACACGTTAAAAAAGTGCATAGAATCAAGTATTCAAGCTACTATCTTTCTAAGGCTAAAGGAGGTCTTCTACTATTGGATAAAGTGCATCTTCATAGGGTATGATTTAAATTAAAAAGTATACAGATTCTATAATCCATCCAACAAAGGTTTTATGGTCAGTAGAGATGTTGTGTTTGATTACAATGACCCTTGGTTTGAAAGTGAATGTAGGAAAGTAAAATTGCCTTATGACTTGGAAGAGGAGTTTCCAAGCCTCACCAAGGAAGAGCCAAATCAGATTGAAGACATCAAATCAGATGATGAGGACATCATCAACCTAGAAGAATTCAAGGCATGGAAATCAAAAGGCAAAGTCCAGATGAAGAAGTTGGAGGACATACCTGAATCATCCAACCAAGCAATCAAAAGATCACAAAGGGAGAGCAAGAAGCCAATCAGATATGGGTATGACACTTCTTTAGTTACCAAGCATTCCATTTATCTTGCTAAAGACTTACCACTTGAAGAGCCTTCATCATATGAAGAGGTAAAGACCAAGGCAGAATGGAAGGAAGCTATGGATGAAGAAATAGAAGCACTGAAGGAGAATGACACTTGGGATATAGTGCCAAAGAAGGAGACTATGAAGGTAATTGGTTCTAGATGGATTTATAAAATCAAGAGAAGTTCAGATGGATCAATATGTAGGTATAAAGCTAGTCTTGTGCCTAAGGGTTTTGCACGGACCCGAGGAGTTGATTATGAAGAGACTTTCTCACCTGTGGCCAAAATGCCAACCACCAGGGTATTGGTAAATGTGGCTACATCAAGGAATTAGAATATGTACTAATTGGATGTAAAAAATGCTTTTTTTCATGGCTAGATTTCAGAGGAGGTCTACATCCCTCAACCTCCTTGTTATGAAGACTCAAGTAAGGTATCATATGTGTGCAGACTAAGCAAAGCTCTTTATGGATTAAAGTAGAAACCTAGGGCATGGAATTCATCATGAGTAAAGAAGATCAAGGATTCATCATGAGTAAAGCAAATACTTCTCTGTTTGTCAAGAGAAGGAGTTCAAAGGTGATATACGTATGTGTATATGTTGATGATATCATACTTATAGGTAGTAATGCTAATGGCATCAAGAAGATCGAGAATCAAATGATGCACGAGTTCAAAATCACTGATCTAGGGTCACTAAAATATTTTCTTTCACTTGAGTTAGTCTATACAAATTTTGGAGTTTATATTACTCAAAGAAAGTATGTGCAGGACATGTTGAAGAATTTTCATTTGGAGGATGTCAAGATAGCCAGCACTCCTATGGAGGTAATGGTGATGTGCTTGACAATATTGCAGGATACCAAAGCCTAGTTGGAAGCCTAAACTATGCTACACTAATAAGGATTGATATTGCTTATGGAGTAAGTGTCTTAAGTCAATTTATGCACAAACCTAGAGCACCTCACTTGGAAGTTTCCAAGAGAATTTTGAAGTATCTTAAGGGTACTCAAAATCAAGGTTTATACTTTCCTTATACTTCAGATTTGGACATCAAAATATACTCAGATGTAGTTTGGGTAGGTTGTAAGGATGACAGGAGGAGTACCTCAGGCTATCTTTCTTTTGTAGGTGATAAGCCCATCTCATGGTCTTCCAAGAAGCAACCTACTACTACTTTATCTTCAACAGAGGTAGAATATAGAGGATTGGCCAATGCTACTCAAGAAGCCATATGGATCAGATTTCTATATACATATTTGGGATTACATTGTAACTCACCAATGATTTTTGGTGACAGTACAAGCTCTTTACATCTTGTTGCAAATCCTATCTATCATGCTAGGACCAAGCATATAGAGGTTCACTATCATTATGTGAGAGAGAAGCTATTGAGCAAGGAAATTCAGTTGGCATATGTATCCACTAATATTCAATGTGCATATTTATTAACAAATGCACTTGATGGTACTAAACTTTGCAGGTTTAAAGCTATGATTGGATTGCAGGACATTCAAGAGGATTGATGAAGAAGACCAAGAAAAAATATTTGGCTTGAGGGGGAGCTTTTGGTGCAAATGCCAAGCCTTCACACTTGGCTAGGCATTGGAGGAAGTTATGTGCAAATCCACATGAACTAGTGCTTATGGTTTTTACCGTTAAACTTTTGTAAAAGTCTTAATGACTTGGAAGAATCTTGTAATGCCAACAAAATCGTGGAGTTTGGAGATATAAAGCTACCAATTATCTTTGGTGGAATATCTCCTAACTTAGAGGATAACTTTTAGGAAAATTTAAGTTTGAATTTGAACTCAAACTTGGAGGCAAAGCATCTGTATAAAGGGTTGAAATCTCACGACCATTGAGCCCACATTACTGAGCTTAGATTTGATCATTTGGTGTCATTGAGAGGCTCACACTATAGCCTACTCCTATCAACATCATTGGGCATCATATTAATGCCAATGATCATGTACATTATTGTTACATAATACATTACATTTATGATTACATCTACATTCATCTCTATCATTCTCACTCAAAACAATGAACTTGTCTTGCTCATATCTCAGTTTTCTCTCCACCATTTTTAATGTTCTATAGCTCATTGGAACAAGCGCAAAGTATAACACAAGCTATCAAAGTGTGAAGAAGTTTCATTTAGCCAATTGGGAGAAAATTGTCTGGAGCTGGTCACTGGTCATTTTCTACAGAGTTCCTAAAAAGTCGGGGGTAAGCTTCTACTCGTTAAACTGATTTCTCAGAGTATAGTCTATCATTTTAAGTGATTTCACTTGCAATCACTAGCTCTTTAAGCTATTTAGATACCCTCATAAGGAATTTTTATAATTGCTACTATAGTGTGAGTATTGATCAAAACATCTAGCAGGTATCAAGACTAAAATAACAACTTTTGGTCATAAGCTAGTTGCAAACTTATCTATTTTGATCAAAGTGTTTGAAGCATCATGTCCAAAGTATATAGGCACTTATTTAGTGTCATTGAAAAGCCAAAAGGACCTACAATGCAACTATGAAGTAAAATAGGGCTGGTACAAAGTTGGGATTAGCAGTACCAACTCATTTCTTGAGGTGTCCATCCATCTTTCCCAATAGGTCACATTACTTGCAATGAAGCATGAATATAGAAGCTCTTATGAAGATGAAAAAAATTGGTACATTGACTTAGGTTTTAGTAATCATATGTCATGCCAAGGAAGTTTGTTTAATAATATGTAGGTACCAAGTGGAAAAGGATGCATTGAAATAGGTGATGATACTCAACACTCGATTGAACATATTGGAGATCTAAGGATTGGAGGTATAAGTAGAGAAAACATACCTTCTAATGTTTGTCATGTTCCTCTAATTTCAAGAAACTTGATTTTGGTTAGACAAATGATAGAGAAGGATTACCATGTAATATTCAATGAGAAAGGGTGCTTGATAAAGACTCCAAAAGAAGGTTTCAAGGTCATTGCTCAAGGTAGAAAAGAAGGAAGGATGTTCACTTTGGACATCAAACATCCACATGGTAAGGTCATGTACATTCAATTAGGGAACAAGAAGCTTGATACAAAAGGATAGGACACATCAATATTCGAAAAATAAAGGACAAGCAGCCATGAAGTGGTAAGATGTCTTCCAAAACTCAATAGTGTTGGAATACATGGGTTATCTGAAGCTTGTCAACTAGGAGAACAAACAATGCAACCATCAAAGATAAGAAATTATTGGTCCCACATGTCTTGGACTTGTTACATATGGATGTATGAGGATCTATCAAAGAGTCCTCAATGGATGGTATTTGAATTTCTGTCACCTTCATCAACGATCACTCAAGAAACATATGGTTGTTTGATATGAAGCAAAAATCAAATGTATTCTCTAAATTAAAGTGATTCAAAGCTCAAGTTGAAAAAGAAACATGAAGATCTACCAAAAACTTAAGGTTTGATGGTGGAGAAGAACACTTTTCCAAAGAATTTTCAAATTTTCTACAAGAGAATGTGAATCGAAAAGCAGTTTACTTGTACGTATACACATAAAAAAAATGGAATAGCTGAGAGGAATAATAGAAAAATTGCTAAGGTTTCAAGATACATGCTTAATGAGATGAGGGTATCATTGTAGTATTTGTAGTTGTGGGCAGGAAGTGTTTTGAACCCTTACATCAGTGCACTTTATATAATAGAATGATGCAAATCGATTTTGTACTATAAAAAGATATTCTCAAAAGGATGATAATTCAAAAGAATGACATATCTCTAACATGTTGGACATCCGAATCCATAGAAAAATACCTTCCATGGCTATTTAAATGAGCCACATTATAATCTTCTTCTGTATTTTTTCGAAAATTATCAAATAAGATCACAAATGCTCAATCCCTATTCAATGACCTTCATGCACTCCTATCAATATCTATTTACTACCTAATGCTAAAGCAAATTGTTTAATGAATTTTTCCCATCCTGTATTGATCTCTCCTTCTGTAGCCTTCCTTTGTCTACAATCAGTATCTCCAATGCTCTGCAATTCATTTTGACACTACAAGGAGAACTTTCAAATCTACAAGACGTTTCCAACTTCTATAGGTATAGTTCTTCACAAGTTTTTCCTGTATGAGAAACACGAAGCTCCGAATGTATATTTGATAGTCTACCCAGCTAACTGATTGTATACGTGTCTTCATGTGAAGGTTCAGATTGCCTTGCAAAGCCATCATCTAGCACGTTAGACAAACAACACTACAGAAAGCATTGCCTTCAATAAATCATCGGATTTGTATGTTCCAACCAAATCTTTGTAGAATCTATTTGAACAGCTGCTAAATATTTTATATATCTGATCCACACATCCACACTAACATTGTTATATATATATATATATATATATATATATATATATATATATATATATATATATATATATATATATATATATATATATATATATGTGTGTGTGTGTGTGTGTGTGTGTGTCTTGCATAAATGATTCTTAATTATAATTTCTCAAATTCAATCGAGTTAAATGCCCTTAGGATCCATTTGATAGCCATTGTTTTTGCGAATCTCTTAGGGTCTATCTTACCTCTGATTTGAGATGGGATATGCACATAAGAAACACATCCAAAGATCCTGCAATGATCAAGTGATGACCTTCTACCTTGCCATTCTTCATATGGGGTCATCCCATCAAGTGATTTGGATGGCAACCTATTAACAAGATAAGTGGTAGTGGATACACTCTTTGCCCACAAATAATTTGGTAATTTTTTCTCATTTAACATTGACCTAGATGTTTCAACAATCCACCTATTTCTCCTCTCTGCCACCCCATTTTGCTGAGGGGTATACCTTGTTGTGATTTCCCTTTTGATTCCTCTTTCCTGCACGAATGCAGCAAATTCATTTGAGAAGTACTCACCTCCTCCATCTGGCCTTATTCTCTTTAGGCTTCTTCCTGTCTGGTTTTCCACAAGTGCAAGATACTTGTTAAAGCAATTGAACACTTCATCTTTGTGCTTCGTAAAATATAAGATGGTCCACCTACTGAAGTCATCAATGAAAGATACATAATACATTGATCTAGAAATTGAAGGGTCCTTACTTGGTCCCCACACATTGGTGTGGACCGGCTCCAAGTAATCCTCATGCATGTAACCTTTCTTTGAGAAGGGTAACCTGTGATATATTCTAAACTGACAAGCACCACATTTATAGATCATGTGTTTCTTGGATACATTAGGTATCCCAAGCACACATTGATCTCTACATATTTGCTTTAATGTTCTCTGACCAATATGCCCTAATCATTTATGCCAAATCTCAAGCTCTAACAATGTTTGATCTTTGTAAAACAGTGAGTCGTAACAAACGAGAACTATGTCGTAAAAAGAGAACACTCTCATAAAAAATCAAGCAAATGGCAGCTTATGTTTGAGATTCCTTTATACCAGTATACATATATTACAAAAATGAGGTGAAAACATGTGATTTTTTGACATTTTTTGTCATTTTCTCATAAAAAAAGAGCTCAAAATGTAGTCAAAATTTCACTATATAAGGCATTGACATGTCCAAAATCTATGTGATAAGACATTGACATGTCCAAAATCTATATGATAAGACATTGACATGTCTAAAATCTATATAAAGAATGTAGAACTGAATAATTCTTATAAAAAAATAACAATTTAGACATATTTTTAATGGGTGGATATCTGATTGTTATTCAAAATTGCTACAAAACATGGTTTCATTAACCAAACTACTTTGAGGCATTTACATAAGCACTAAAGATGTTAGAGAGCTTCAATGCAACTCACAACTATGTCGATTTATGTCTACACCCTCATCATCTGATGCACTTGATTCAGTCTCATACTGTTGAGAGCTCTCTTCTTCTTCTTCTATATCCGCAAGAGCTCTATCTTCATCCACGTACATACCAAATTCTGCAGGATCATGCACAACTCTTCTTGTTTGCCTATGATTTCCTGTACCACATACATCTGGAAGCTTTTGTTTTATCATGTTGATGGTTGCTTTCCTCAAGTGACCTGTTTTTGTCAAGGAAAATTCATAAACAAGAATATCTACATCATCAATTTTAAGAGTGGATGTGCTTCAAATATTCTTTTTCTTTTTTGAACCTGTTTGTTTAGTATCACACACCATTTCTAAGTTATATTTACCTGTGCATGCATTACTACTTTTAGTGTAATACCAATGCACCATCAAAGCCTCTATTCTTCTCTGATCAATACCTTTAGTTATCTCTAAAACCTTTGCAATCCAAAATGGTCTAGTAGCCTCATCACCATCAGCAAGTACTGCAATAAGTGTTCCAACATTTATCTCTATTAAATTTCCTTGCCATCTTGCTTCTGCCTGTTTTGTCATCCTTGGGCCTACATAAATATTTCTTTCTGGTGGATGTATAAAATTTTGAAGTGCATCTGCATTACATGCTTGGGCCACATTCACGGATCTTTGTGTACAAAAATCCCATGTGAATGGAACATCAACTGGCCAGTGACCTGCAATTGTATACTATATAATCTCTTCTTGATGATTGAAAAAGTCCTCCCACCAAGATACATCTTGATCTCCAGCATATTTTTTTGCACGCTCAATATGTCTCTTCTTTTCAATGAGTGCATGCATCCAACTTTTACTTTGATCAACCACATTTCCACATCTTTCTGTATTGTTTTTATCTTCATCTGGTGATTGTTCTGCACCATACACTATAGACAAATTAGGCACCTGCAATAAGAATCTGCATCCCTCTTTAGGCTCCCACCCAAGAGAAGATGAATATTGCTTTGCAAATAAAAGGGTTATTTCATCAACCCTCCTCATCAAGAATACATGGTTGAAACTAATATTGTGCAATGGAGCCAAAACCTTAGCACTGTTATCAAGGCCCATTGAGCAAAAGTGCTTAAAGTCATAAATCTGTGTGAGGTGTTGAACTTCTGGTTTTGGAGTATATGCTTTTGAAATCAGCTCAGATAAAATCGGAAGAGTAAAAGCATTGTTACGTGCCAACTTCTTAGAGAAAGTATTGCACATTTGATCAATGTGATCATGAGTGTGGCCAACCAGAAGGAAGTTTACCTTGACCTTCTGAAATACCTGTTTTTCAACAAGCATGCTTAAATATCCAAAGACTATAGAATTTTTATTCTCTCTTGTAGTATTATCAAGTTGCAAATATAGAGTTGGTGGCAAAAGACCCTTCCATGATTGCAAAACATGATGAATGACAGTAACTGTAAGGTTTGGATCATTATGCACATTTGGATATGTGAAGAAAACCTTGGACATTACAGTTCCATTGTATACCAAAGCACCAACCAAATGCATTTGCACAACGACTTCATCTCCAATGTCCTTAGGGATGCGATAAAAATGTGGCAAACAAGTGTTTTTTTTATCCATACCATCGATCAACAAACACATATAACGCTCCGGATTTCTGAGTGCTTTACTTCGATGATGAATTGCTTTCTTTCTCTCTAAAGCTTGACTCTCACGATGGTTGTTAAGAAGGTTTTTAAAATTATTCTTTTCCTGTTGTGTTGTAGCCCCTTTTTCCATGTTTTTCAAAGTGGTGCAAACTGAACATTCACCCATTCTAACTTTACGAGGAATAGACACATTGTTAAACTCTTCCTTCCATAATCGAGTAAAGTGACGATACAACATATACTTCTCATTTCTATTTTCCATGTCTTCTCTATATATTTGAAATACCTCTCGACGAGTAAATTTATCTGACAAGTGCAACCTTCCAGTTGTAGGCATAACCTCACAATGCAAGCTAAAATAGTTCATCATCCAATTCATTACATGACGTCCAACAGATCCTTTGGTCCCAACATGGAAAGTATCCAAAATGAGATCCCCATTCAAAAGCCCTTGTTGAACCCTATGTATTCTAAAATTTCCCACACCCATTGCAATTTTAAATGCAGCCCTACAACATCGCATCCCTTGACTAAAGAAATATTCAAAAGCAACACGTGTTACTGACATGTTATCCTCAACCATTTGCATGCGAGAAACAAGGTATATATCCTGCCTTTCACTATCTAAATGGAGGATTTTTTCTCTTAGGTGCTTTAGTTTCTTCATTCCTAAATTGTACAAACATTTCAAACCACAACAATGCTTCACAATATCCAATGCAATCTGTCTATCTGAAGTAAGAAATTCAAATATTTTTTGACTTACTTCACGAGGCCTTCTTTTAAATCGTAGATTGAGCTTGCTTTGCTTTTCCACTGCTCCACATGCATTTGGTTGAGCAGCATTGCACTGTGAATTGGATAACTTAAATGACTCAACAGAAAACATAGAATCATCAGCACGTTCTAAACCATAGGGATCATCACTTCTGTGGAAAGGGTCAACTGAGAACAATGAATCCGAAACTGTATCAATATGAGCAGAGGAAGCTGATGCCCAAGCATCCACTGAAAAGATTGAGCTCATCTTCACTGAGTTCACAGAAGACTGAAGATGATTGACCTTTTTAAATAAGTAGAAATCCGAGATCAAGTGAAGATGTCACATCAAATGTCACATCAAGAAGATATGAAATCAAAAGTTCATTAAAGTACATTAAATAACATTAAACATCAAATTACATCAAATCACTTAATTACTCAAATATACACTAATAAGGGAACCAAAGATTTGATTCACTTTTGAAAGATGAGATACACAATTGATTTCTAACTAGATATGAGTCATTGAGTCTTAGCATTGTGAGTGAATCAAAGTATATCCAAGTTGAGTTCCAACTAGATTAGATATTAAAACTGTTTGGGGTAGTGCCATTGAAGACTATACAAGAAGAAATTTTACCTTTGGTTAAGATTTCAAGGATTAGATTTTATTGTGGTCATGGCTAGATCTCAAAGAGGTAGATGAAAGTATATTAAAAAAGAATTATGTGTAAAAGAGGTACACGGAAATGTATATGTAAGAAGTATATGGAAAAGTATATGTAAGAATTATATGTAAGAATTAAGTATATGCTTGTTACAAAAGATTTTCAAATGAATTTTGAATCTACGATTTTTTTGAATGTTGGATGCAAAGACAATGAGTGACGTTTGAAATTACCAAGCTATTTTGTTGAAATTACCAACATATTTTGTCGAAATTACCCCAGAGCTCTTTACTTGAACGTTTATTCATACATTGATTTTCCATTTCAACAATGTGTTACAAGATAAATGTGAATATGAACTGAAGTGAGAAGGATAACACTATAAAGATGTCATTAATCTCCCATATTCAACACAACTTAGACTTGATTTTTTCCCAAGCAAGAGATTCTAAGAAACAATTTATACATGAGATTAGACATCCTCATGTACATACCATACTCTTGCCATTGAAGTGTAATTTCCATGCAAATGTATATAAATAGTTGCAAGATTCTATGAATATTTCATTAAAGTGGAGGTGAAACAGCCTATTTGTGTGAGTGGTATTTCCTGGTTAGATAAGTTGACAGATATAGCTAGCAATTGGACTCATTCAATTAGATCCAATTAGTCTCTGGTTCAAGTTACCCAATTGCCTATAAATAGCAGAGGAGGAGATCATTCTCATTTTCAAAATCCACGAGCAAGAGAGAGCAAGAGAGAACACACAGCCATGGAGCACAAAGCTCAGCATACCAGCAAGGCAACTCCGATGGAGAAGAAGAATGTTGGCAAGAGTACCAAGAGGTAGACAAAATCATACCAAAAAAAAAGATTCCTTTTGTAAATAATCTATATTCTAGGTTTTTATTTTTCTTAGCTCCTAAAATATAGATCCAATGTGGGTACAGCTCGATGCCTGGCATCGACTTGCACCCTCAAGTCGATGCCAGACATCGACTTTTAGGTGCAAGTCGATGCCAGGCATCGACTTGAGGGTGCAAGTCGATGCCAGACATCGACTTTTCGATGCAAGTCGATGCCAGGCATCGACTTGAGGGTGTAAGTCGATGCCTGACATCGAGTTGTACCCTCAAGTCGATGCCTGGCATTGACTTGCACCTAAAAGTCGATGCCTGGCATCGACTTGCACCTAAAAGTCGATGCCTGGCATCGACTTTCCTGGCATCGAATTTGGCCTGAAAGTCGATGCCAAGCATCGACTTTAGGGTGCAAAGTCGATGCCAAGCATTGAATTTTAGGTTCAAGTCGATGCCAGGCATCAACTTTTAGGTGCAAGTCGATGCCAGACATCGACTTTTAAGTGCAAGTCGATGCCTGGCATCGACTTGCACTTAAAAGTCGATGCCTAGCATCGACTTGGACCTTTGAAAAACACAATGACGTATGAGCTGATATTTCCAAGCGCCTTCAGGGATGTGGAGTCCAAGAGTGAGAGGCCCTTCAAGAAGCTGAGAGTGACCATGAGCTCTTGTGATCAGCAACGTGACAAAGGCATTGGTCACCAAGCAAAACCAAAGAAAATTATTGCATCCTTATCCTCTGAGAAGGCCAGCAACCCGGTTGGAATATCCTCTGGTTGACAGAGTAGCATCAAAATTCCTGAGGATGATACAACTATGAAGGATAGGTCGAGGAACGCAGAGGTCTTAAGGACAGATCGTCCACTGCGAGACATGACAAATCTGGAGTGGTGCCTTCAGTATGTTGAAGAAAAGAATGCAGTCCTTCTTGTGTTCACAGGGGCATATGGGAGAGGAAAGATCACGACAACACAAGGTTTTCAGTATGGCCTTGTGTACAAACTGGATTATGAAGATGAGGATTCTGACAAACTCCTTTTCTTGGTAGAGACATCAAAAGGTTTAAGAAATATGCAAGATGGATTTCTTGTGCCCAGAGTGCTGTGTTCCAGATGGGCTTGCTGAGATATGTAGGGACTCAGTGAATCTTATCAAGGACTTGATGCCATGGATCCAGGGCAACATCATGCCAACACAACAGAAGATGACAACCCCTGTAAAGGCAAGGGGTAAGCAGAGCGTGCAGAAAAGTTCCAGAAGAAAAAGAAGAGAATTGCAGAAGAGGAGTCTTCTGACTCAAGCTCTAGCTCTGAGGATATAATAGTTGCACCTGGTGGAGAGCTTGCCTTGGGTGTTCTTGGTACTGAGCATAACAAGATGAGGGAGGACATAGCTAGAAGAAAAGTTGTGAAGAAGGGGCAGTTGTTCCACATGCCAATCAATATCATCCATAGGCCACCAATAGATCCAGTTACAGGGAGGAGGCCCCTTGAGATTAGGGAGCCACACAATTTGCACGTGCAGAATCTTAAGAAGAAAATGAAAATAAATCCTCATGCTATTGTTGTGCCATTCCTTGTCATGGTGGATCCGAATGAGTGCAGCTCTGTGGAGGAGTTGAATGAGGGTTTGTTTGAGGATTATACTTATTATGTAATTGGAGGTTCACACTCTACAGAGGCCGGTAGACAGCTAGTGAAGGAGCACCCTACCACATTCTTTTTTAGGTATGTAGAGTGCAAGATATATGCTGGTCTTACAACTGAGGAAGCCAAGCTTCTTGCTTGGGATCACAACAATGACAATGAATACAGGCAAAAAATGTCCTCCATAGATAGAATTCGGTTCTTCCACCATGAATATGAAGATTGTCTCGTGAAGGAAGCTGGAAGAATACATCCCAATCTACGAAAGCAATGCCTTATTGAGGTTGGAATTGCACTGGATGAGAATAGAAAGTCTGATGCTTTGAGGAAATATGATCCATGGTTTCAGCTGGCATTCAGATCAGGTGAGATCTGGGATCTACAGGATAAAATTTTCACAATGTGGGAGAACAAGGAGGTCAAGGGCCAGAAGCAACGGAAGTCGAGGCCGGACCCACAGGTTGATCTGAAGGGAAAGGGAAGGAAGGTTGAAGAGGCTCCTGAGGACATGAAGCTGACACCATGGAGGGCCCTTCAAGGAATCAAGGATGATACATTGATTATATCAACTTTGTCAAGCCTGGTAATCTCTAAGGAGTTAAGCCTGGAGGAGATGGTGATTGAGCTCAATAAGTATGTATGTTACCTCTCAATTGAAGAGGCTCCTGAGGACATGAAGCTGACACCATGGAGGGCCCTTCAAGGAATCAAGGATGATACATTGATTATATCAACTTTGTCAAGGGTAATCTCCAAGGAGTTAAGCCTGGAGGAGATGGTGACTGAGCTCAATAAGTATGTATGTTATTCTCAGATCCTTTTTCCCTCCTCCCATGTTTCTGGTCTAACCTAGTCTCTTTTTGATTTTTGTGACTGTAGTCATAAAGTATACATGAAGATTCAGGAGGTGATGATGAAGAGGCTGGGTTGCTTTTCTTGGACAGAGGTCCAACCAGACTATCCAACCACATCATCCTACAAAGCTTTATCATAATATTTTATCCTGTTTCATGATTGGGTAGGTTCTCTTTCTGAGGTTATGCCTGGTTTTCCATTAGGTTAGATGCCTTGATTCACCTAACCAATTTGATGCCACGCTTTTAGTAGGAATTCGATGCCTGGCATCGACTTACTTCTAAATTCGATGCCTCGCATCGACTTGCTGCCAAAAGTCAATGCATGGCATCGATCTCCTAGCATAAGTCAATGATTGGCATCGACTTGGGGGCATAAGTCGATGCTTGGCATCGACCTCGTGGCATAAGTCGATGCCAGGCATCGACTTATGTCCCAAAGTCGATGCCAGGCATCAACTTTCAGTAGAAAGTCGATGCTTGGCATCTACCCACACACGAAATTGATGCCATGCATCAATTCCTTATGTTTTGTTTGTTGTATTGAAGAGCTCATTTAATTGTCTTTCCACTTTTTTTTGCAGAAACCAAAGAAAAGTAAGTCTGCAGAGCTACTAGATGATTGCCCCCCTGCATTCCTGGCTCACATTCAAAGAGCAAGGCATGAGAAATCTAGACTGAAAGCCAAGGAGATGGATTTTGATGATGAACCTGATCTGAAATGTTTCTCCAATCCCCTACATCCCCTTAGGCCTGTATATTACAATGTATTCTGTAGTGATGTAAATAACATTTGTTCTATTGTGCCTAGAAAGCATTTCTCCCTTCTCATAGCAGACATACCCTATGGATTTAGGATGATGGGATCAGTTAATGATGATGAACCCTTCAAACACCCTCAGATTCGGAAGATGGTCACTGATTTTGCAGAGTTGACTATGTCTCCTCTTTGGAGGATAGTAATTTTCCATAGCAGAGACCAGTCTTTCTCTGTTTCAACTGCTCTGAAGGCAAGATGTCATGCTGTGGAGTGCCTCACGTTGTAAGTAATCTTCTTTCTATATCCATGGCTTTAATGATGCTCTCTGTGACTCATAGTTCTTGTTGGCAAGGTGAAGACAAACGTCAATCACACTCCTTTTCATAGGTTTGTGAGCTCCACTGAATGCATTACAATTGGCTATTATGATGAAGTAAGCAAAAGGAGATTCAGGGAGCATTGCAATGAGAATGGGATCTCAAATGTGCTCATGTTCCCAGCCGTTACCAAGAAACTTCGTCATGTAGCTGGGGACATGACATTGGTTAACCCCTATCAGAAGCCACAAAAGCTCATAATGAGATTGCTTCAACTATTCTCCAATGATGATGACTGGGTCCTAGAACTTTTTTCGGGCACAGGTAATTTCAATTTTAACAAATTTCATTAGTCATCATGTTGATTGAGGCCTCTAAGTGGTTTTCTGTTGTTTCAGGAATGACTCTGGCTTGCTCCTTAAAGATGTTCAGGCACTGCATAGCTGTGGAGAAGGTTGATGCTCAAGTGAGCTTCATTAGAATGAGAATCAATGGGCTGAATGAATGCCCAGATGAAGACCAAGAGGTTGGAAGGAAGCACATTGCAGACACGGAGAGATTCCAACCCGCTTCAAGGGAGCATGTTCCCCCACTTGTAGATTAATCGGGGGACATGGCTGACCTTGAAGAGCCAATCTTGGAGCAAGAGAGGCAGGATATGTGTTCTAATGTTCTAGAGGATCCCATTATGCTTGAGCATGAGGAAAGCTATGATCAGCTTCTATTGTAGATTCATATTACTCTTGTAAAACACATGAAATGTAAAACATCATTTTAATAGAAATATAATGTCGAGCTCTGCTTCCACTTTGTGTTCAGCTTGATTTATCTTGAGTATGTCTCTGATCATGTGTGAATGTTTCTTAGTATAATTTTGTTGATTATAATCTTCTCTTGGGAATGCTTTTGTGAAATGTATTTCATATTCAGTGAATATGGCCCAGCATTCAATGAGGATCTTAACTATACAAAGGGGATGATCTTAATTGCCTTGTTAAAATGTTTCGATTTTTGCAACACATGTACTCTGATTTTCGAGTAGCTTTTAATCAGCTATAATATGTGCTTGTTGAGGTTATAGATGTAATGAAGGAGCTTCCCGAACTCTTACTTGTACCTTCAACTCTAATCTCTTGTCAAAGATCATGATGTGGGATTCTTGATCATGCTGAACAACTAGTTTTCATGGCAACAAGTATTTTATTATATCTATCTTGACTACTTGGGATATGAGATCAAGCTTCTAGTGACAATATTTACAAGCAAGAAGAAGTGATGCTTTCTAGATATTGTAAGATGCCCACTTTAATGCTTGATATCATGGTCTTTAGGTAAAAAGGAATAGAGAACATGTCTTTGTTCTCCTTTGTTGTGACTCAGTGTTGTAATTATAAAGTGCAATATTCCTTGTATCTTCAAGTTCAAATGTAAATAATATACCTGTCTTTTCTCCTTTGACAATTCTCTGGAATCCATGTTCGGGATCCTCCACAAATGGTCCATATTTGTTGAACCTAACTTGCAAACCTTTTTCCACAATCTGTCCAACACTCATCAAGTTCTTGGTAATTCTAGGTACATATAGAACCCTGCTCAATAGATTTCTATTCCCATCAGAGGTTTTAACATTTCCTGCCATGACCTTTGAATGCTTGGTGTCATCACCTGTTTGCACTTGGTGCTTTCCCTTGGGTTCCTCAAGGTCAAAGACAAGAGCTACATTGCCTGCCACATGGTTTGAACATCCTAAGTCAATGTAGAAGAGATGTTCATCATTCATACCTTGCTTTGAAGTCATGTTCATAATCAGAAGGGAATCCTCTTCATCCTTTGTGTAATTATCGTAGTCTTTCCTTGATTTGTAGCCTCCTTGGTAGTTGTTGTAGTTGTTGTCGTAATTATTTTTGTAATTGTTGTTGTAACCTTGATGATGGTTGAACCTTCCTTTTGATTGTGTGTAGCCACCTCTTTGGAAACCTCTACCTCTCTGATTATTGAAATTCATGTAACACTCATCTATGGTGTGATTTGATAAACCACAAATATTGCATCGGGAAGAGTTGAAAGATCTTCCCCTACCTTGCTTACCTCCTCTACCCCTTCCTCTTGAGTTCCTACCTCTACCTACATAATTGAATTGAGAAGTAGTACCTTCATCTTCACTCTTTTTATTTTTCCCTTTCTCTTTAGACTTGCCTTTATTTGTGTGTAGGGCAGAAGAGTTGTTACCTCTTGATGAATCTCCTTTTTTTATCTTGGCTTCATGGGTAAAGAGTTTCCCCATGAGTGTGGTAAGATCTAGAATCTGCATGTCCATGTATAAGTCCATTTTTCATCTGCCTTGATACCATTGATTACTTGTCTCACAATTTGCTCCTCTTCAATCTCCTCTCTTATGCTTTCCAATTGGTCAGCCACATCCTTGACTTTGGTCACATATTTTGAAATACTTTGCTTGGGTTGTTTACTTTGAGTGGTAAAATCAATCCACAATTGGTTCTTCCTAGCCCTTGTGTTGGAAGAGAAGTATGAAGACAATGTATCCCAAGTCTCTTGGGATGTATTACAGTTCTTAATGTGTGGAAGAAGGAAATCAGAAATAGAGTTAAGTAAGTATGACCTTGCTAATGCATCTTTGGCACACCATGAGTTGAGTGTTTCAAGCTCTTCTCTTGTAGGTTGTGCTTTGCTTCTGAAAATGGGCATCTCCTCATCTCCTAATATGTATCCATAGAGAGACCTTCCTTGCAAGTATGTCCTCATCCTCAAGGACCATGCTTGGTAGTTGTTCATGTCCAATTTATCAATAAAAGAAGGAGAACCATCTCCCATTTTACCTCAAGTTGCTCTTATACCACTGTTGGGAAAGATGGATGGACACCTCAAGAAATGAGTTGGTACTGCTAATCCGTGCTTTGTGGCAGCCCTATTTTACTTCAGAGTTGAGTTTTAGGCCCTTTTAGATTTCCAATGACACTAAATAAGTGCCTATGTACTTTGGAGATGATGCTTCAAACACTTTGATCAAAACAGATAAGTTTGCAACTAGCTTATGACCAAAAAATTGCTATTCTAGTCTTGATACCTGTTGGAAATTTCGCTCAATACTCACAATACAGTAGCAATTAGAAACATTCCTTTTGAGGGTATCTAATTAGCTTAGAGATCTAATGATTCCAAGTGGATTCACTTAAGATGATAGACTATAATTGGAGCAATCACTTTAACACATAGAAGCTTACCCTCGACTTTTTAGGAACTCTACAGAGAATGACTAGTGACCACTTGTAGATGATTTTCTCCCAATTGTCTAAATGAAAATTCTTCAAGCTTTGACGGCTTGTAGTAGACTTTGATAGCTTTTAGTAGAATTTGAGCTTGTTCCAATCAGCTATAGAACATTAAAAATGGTGGAGAGATCACTAAGATATGAGCAAGACAAGTTCATTGTTTTGAGTGACAATGACAGAGATGAATGCAGATGTAATCATAAATCTAATGTATTATGTAACAATGATGTACATGATCACTGACATTAATATGATGTGCAATGATGGTGATAGGATTAGGCTATAGTGTGAGCCTCTCAATTACATCAAATGATCAACTCTAAGCTCAGTAATGTGGGCTCAATGGCCGGGAGATTTCAACCCTTTATATAGATGCTTTGCCTCCAAGTTTGAATTCAAATTCAAACTTTAATTCTCCTAAAAGTTCTCCTCTAACTTAGGACATATTCAAGCAAAGATAATTTGTAGCTTTATCTCTCCAAACTCCACGAGTTTGTAGGCTTTACAAGATTCTTCCAAGTCATTAAGACTTTTACAAAAGTTTAATGGTAAACACCGTAAGCACTAGTTCATGTGGATTTGCACATAACTTCTTCCAATGCCTAGCCAAGTGTGAAGGCTTGGCATTTGCACCAATAGTCCTTGATTCCTTCACTTGATTTTTTTCATAGTTTCTTTGACTCCTTCGATTGAATCCTTTTGATCTTCCATCTTTCAACCAACAATCACCAACATAATCTCCTTTTTTACCTGAATGAATCAGTGGTTACATTTTATAATGGAAGTTATAAAAGGCATCCATATTTCATCTTCTCTCAATCCATTGAGAGTATAAGACATAATATCTTCATCTTCAATTATTGTGCCAATAGAAGCTAAAGCATTATTTAGCTCCTTAATCTTCAAAGTATATTCAACTATGGACTAATTCAAATGTTTCTTGATTGTGTTTAGTTCATTCTTGAGTTGACATTTCCTAGCTCTTGTATTTGTTGAATAAATCTTTCCAAGAGCTTCCCAAGCCTCCTTAACTAGCTCTAGATGTTGAGTATGCCCTATGATTGCATTAGTAGTGAGTTGTTAAATAAGGAACATGACTCTCATATTCTTATGTTCTCCACTCACGATATCCCACAATTCTTTATCCATTGAGTAATTCATCATTCTAAACTTCCATAGGGAATAGTTATCCTTATCCAACTTCTCTATTTTTTGATTCAACTCAACCATTGTAAATCACAAAAACGTTGAGAGTTACCTAGTGTAATAAAGTAAGTCTACAATCCAGGGTCTGGCCGGTTTAGACAGATCTAAAATCGGACACCGTTTGGTCATATATTTGATATAGCGTTTTTGGAGACCGAACAGCTCACGAACAGATCGCAGTGGATAAGACGTGGCCTGACCTCCTAGGTTAGGAGATCGATCTTGCAAAGCGATCAGTTTGTGATTTTTTGTGAGTTACGAGTTCTGCAGCGCTTAGTATACACATGATATAATCTGGAGGCTCTAAAGTCATGACAGCTGGTTGTCTCTTTGGTTAGGATGAAAGCTTGCCCTCTGGGAGGTGATAGGATCGAATCCGCCGAATAGACCCAAGTAACTAAATTAAACATCCTAGACAGATGTTCTGTTCAAGCACCTTTTCAAACTTTGAAAGATGAAAAGTTCAAGATTAACTTATTTATTTAAGTTTTGCTTCAAGTTATAGCATAAAAGATTTCTTAGAGTCCAATAGACTCTAGAATAGACAAGTTAGGAATTGCTCAAAAGATTGACAATTCCAAAGAACTTTTAGCTCAAGTTTTTGAGAAAATGTCTTAAGTTGGATAATTTTTATTTTGAAGTTGTATTGGTCAAGTTATAGTATGGTTGACTCAAAGAAAGTGGTAACTTTCTCTTACAGTTTACATAGGATTTTTAAACTCATTAGGACAAAGTAGTCCTCTAGTCGGGTGAAAAAATCAAGTAACTATTGGATCGAAGTAAACCATTGTACAAACATCTAAGTTAGATGTTTGGGACAACCAAACTTCAAGTTCTCCAAAACAAATTCAAGTGAATCAAGAATTCTCAAAGTCTTGCAAGGGATAAGAATCCCACCTTCATTACTAAATTCATGCACCAATTATGCCTAGAAATGGACTAGTAATTTGAATCCACCTAGTTCACATGTTTGTGCCTAGATCGCACATCCAGAAGCTGTGAATTAGCCAAGGATGTGTTTAGATCCACCCTCATTATTCTTCACTAGTTTGTACTTTGTCCCGTTCATCAAAGTGCAAAACCAGATAGTGGTTTGAATCATTTGGGCAGGGATGCCACCATAGAGATGAGACATGTTCTTTCAGTTCTAGAACATGACCATGTTCTTCGAGTTTTAGAACATGAGGCTCGGGGCTTGCCTACAGTATCTATATAGCTCTATTTTTGAGGACGAAAATATTTTCCAAGGGGGGAAGAATGTAATAAAGTAAGTCTATGATCCAAGGGTCTGGCCGGTTTAGATAGATCTGAAATCGGACACCGTTTTGTCATCCGTGTGTATGACCAAAGATCTCGAGTTTAGACTTACTAGGAGGTCTTGTGCTCTTGTGAACAAGTGATCCACTTAGCTTAGTGGTTAAGTCTCAAGGATGTGAAGGAAGAGGTCTTGGGTTCAATCGCCTTCGGAGACATGGGGAGAGTATTTTGCCCAAAGAGATCTAGAGCCTTCTAGAAGCATCCACTTGAGTTAACTGGGACACTTGGCACACATGTAGTTACATGGCTGACACATGGATGGTTAGTATCCACCTGCCCAAGAAGGCAGTCCCTTGGAGAGAGCTATATATAGAGGCATTTGGTTGGGAGGAGAGTCATCTCTCTAGCATGTGGTGGTCATAATCCTTGCTCTCTTGCACCTGGGGTAGTTATGTAGTCCTTTGCTCGTGGATTCATGAAGCTCACCCTTGATTCCTAGCAAAATGTAGAAGGAAATATTTTAGAGAGAAAAAGTATACAAGATAATATTTTTAATGAGTTTTAAATCCAAGAAAAAATTACATATACATCAAGACATGAACCTTACAATATGATTGATTACAAAAAGACGTGATTGGAAACAATCTATAAATTCAATGTAAAATACAAAAATGGATTCTAAACACAAACTCGAGCTATTGGGAGGTTTGTTTCTTCTTCCTTTCTCTTTCTCTCTTTCTCTCTCTACTATGAACATGATCCCAATCCATTTTTATAACCAATGATCATGTGAAGAAGTTTGTGCCTTCTTCTTAGCTCACCACTTCCATTTCATTGCCAACTCATGCCACTCAACACAAGGTAAAAATTATATCTTTTATTCATCTTTTGACTATATTTTTTCATCCTTAGACTTAGAATTATATTTTTCTTTGGTAAATTTATCCAAGAATAGCTCATGTGAAAATTAGCTTGCACATATATCCATCTTTTTAAATGGAATTGAGAGGATGTGCCTTTCAACTTTGTTGATGAGCTGGAAGCTGATGAGTATTTTTCAAGAAGAGGTGTTGCTTGTTGAGAAAGAGGTGCTACCTAAAAACGAGGAATCTCTTAATGCTTACATTGATTTGTTTCTTGTTGAGGATCAAAAAAGAGAAGATAACATTGAAGATAATAGAAGGAAATTCCAAAGAAGCTCCAGCGAGTGGAAGAAATGAAAGAACTACATGTGGAGGTCTTTAGAACTATCTGCAAAGAGTCGATACTTCAAATGCATGAAGTCAATATCTCCACTCATTTGTCTTCATCGAGAGGGTTGATGAATCTAATAATGTTTTATAGTCTAAATTTATTAGTGTTCACTAAGAACTTGTTGAACCAATGTGTACCAATCTGCTTCATGAAGTCTTAAAAGATTTGTGAACTCAATTTGCACATCCTTTTAGATTGGCAAACTACTACTTGACATATTTTTATGTCACGTAAGACTTTTTTGTTCCAATTTGATGAAAGATCAACGCTTTCAGAGATAGGCATGTGGTGATTAGAGGCGAGGATCATACAAGACAACACAAGTAGAGACAGATAAAAAAGATAAGAAGATTGCAATCAAGGAAATATCTTCTCGGAGTGTGGATGATGGCACATCAATTTTTGTGAAGAAGAGAAGGTGTTTGCATATTATAAGGAGCAAAGCAAAAAGTGAATTATTATTGAGGAGACATAGTTTTTTTTTTCTCGAGAACGCTTACACTTCTATATGATAAGATGTCGATGTGGGATAAAATTCTTGAGTGTTCTATGGAGTCTATGAATTGCAAAGGAATTGTTTGAGAAGAGCATTGATCTGCATCGGCACTTCATGAAATATTTGATATGCTTTTCAAGTAAAAGGATCTAGAGTGAAATTTTTTACAAGGTGATGTCATATGTGTTGCTTCGATTTTGCGCTCTAAGTCTTTATAATGTTTGTTCGTTTTTCAAGATGATCCTTACATACTTTTCCTTTATCGAATGCATTACAACGCTCTAATTTCTATTCTCATTTGCTGTTAGATTTCCATTTTCCATTTGTTGCATGATAAGAGTGACTTCTTTCTATTTAAAGAAAATGTGATTTGTAAAGAGAATATTATCAACATACAAGAGCTGTAATTTGATGGGCATCGGAATGCATGGTCAATTCTATGAAGGTTTAAGTTGAAGAAATCTATCGTTGAAAATGTAAGGCAAATGCATTGAAAAAATAAGAGAGGGTTGAAACCCTTCTTAATGGGTGGACTATTATAGGCATAGAATGGACGATTTGAACTCAAGATCACCATTTTCATGGCACCTTATGTGCACCCCTCAATCATGAATTGGGTGATGAACTATCAAAATCATCCCATTGGAGGTATTATTGAGCTTTCGAGTGACCGATTCCAAATCAACAATTCCATTTGGCTTTAGGGCTGTCTTTTTTCTTAGTGCTTTATATCCTAGTAGTTGCACCTAGGATCTCGAGGGGTTCCATGGGTGTTATGTGTGCCTTTGATTGTGGTTTCAATTAATTCAAGTTAATCCAAAAGAATAGATCTCAATTATTAAAGTTTCTCAATAAAGGAACGCTTTATATGGCATCCTTGAAATCAAAAGAAAATATTGGTTCAAGAATAAGCCTTCGAGAAATCCTCAACACCATAGAATAAATCCAATCCAAGTGAACAATCTAAGCATTCCCACATGCAAAATTAACTGCTTCCGAAGCTCTGTTAGTCATAGAAAGGAGTAAGCTTGAAGAATGGAATAGAAAGCTTCAAGGATCCTCCCCTCTCAAGAATATGTTTGTCATGGATCCTCCCCTCTCAAGAACCACTTGGTTTTTTTTTTTAACCTTTGACAATTGTATAGTGCATTGGAAGTACAAGTAGAATGGCAATGGTTGGTAAACAATACCTCAATAAACTCATTAGAATGGTAAAAGGGACTAAAACCCAAGGAAGCAAAACCTACCTAAATCCAGTGCCAATTAATTTATACGGACCCTACCTAAGTAATTTGGTAAAAAGTCTAGGCAACCCTACCTAAGTAATTTCGTAAAACGACTAAGTTGGTTAATTTCTCAAAATTCTAGGGGGAATAAGACCTGAATGGGAGTCCAAAGTCCCTCTGAGGTAGATGAGTATGAATGATCTCTAAAAGAAAATTGGATGATCATGGACTCCAAAGATGTTTGACTTCATGAGAAACCTAACAAACTCATGTGTTTATTGACATGTTCAAGATCACCCAATAAGAGATTGCTCTAAATGGCCCGACACAAAGGATTATATCAGAGCAACGAAGCCAAAATATTGTTATGCCCAAGTGTGGCTCAAGTGGTTTACGCCACGAACAGGTTGCAATGATGTCCGGAGTTCAAGTCCTGAATGGCTCTACATGTCTAACGGAATCCTTACGTTCAGGGCTGTCCACCCCTTCATAGTGGGTTATTTCCAAATTTCATGTACTCTCTTATAGAAAACATTGTTAATATAGGCACTCCAAACAATAAAACAGCATCTATTTCACTAGCTAAGCCCTCCAAGAGGAGTCTTCTAACAACAGCCTAAACATATTGTATTTTCCTACCATGATAGGAATGGCAGATGATGTCCTTCACAGCATGACAAGACCATAAATATGCGAGTTTCATAGAGCCGTTGCCCTTGTACTTCATTATTTTGATGTAAATGAAAGCTCTTTTGAAAAATTTTCCTTTTTATATACAGAGTACCTATGGCAAGAATTACAGTAAGACTCATCATCAAGAAATACTATACAGTGAAGGTGTATCATAGTTTTCCTAGATCTCTGTTTCCCATGTACATTTCCTTCCCATGTATACGCATTATTATATGGCGTTGGCGTGTCGGTGGCGCCATTAGAGCAGCCATTTGCATTACAGATCATGCTGCACAGAAGGTTAAAATTCTTCTCGTCGACGTTCTCAAGAGAGTCAACGGACAACTCTGCAAGAAGAGATCCTACGGACTCCCTGCGAATATTTGGGAGACCCAGATCCTCCAAGGTTCTACAGATCTCGTCGACGGTGACAACACCATCGCCGTTCTTGTCGAAGATACTGAAAACTGGACATTGGATATGCTTCTCATTTGAGAGCGGCGTTTGAAAGAGAGGACCGGTAGTGGATTCCGTTGCGCCATCGGCTTCAGTACGGAAGGGGTGATAGGGCACCGAGCTTAAGACAGAATCATAATGCCATAGCTCGCCGAGGAGAGAGAAAAGCTCGGGAGCCTTGCATGAACGGCTCTGTTCCTCTCCAACGCTGTTCATATGGGCGATAGAGCTATGCAGAGAGAGAGAGAGAGAGAGAGAGAGAGAGAGAGAGAGAGAGAGAATATGTAACACGCAGATGTGATGCCTGCTTAGCGAGATCGCCATTTATTCTTGTGGAAGGCGGTCCATGTGGAACGCGAAGCTGCACAGAGCATTCATTCATACATTATGGCGAGCAGCTTCACAGAGGCTTCGCAGAAAGTCAGAAAACTGTAGTCTGTGTGCCTCATTCCACATGGGGATAGCTCCTCCACGTCCGAGAAGATCAATCTGGATTCTGCACCATGTAATGTATGCCTCAAGGCTCAGCCCCTGGTATACGCGCAACGCCTCTTGACGCATTTTCGTTCTAATTTCTAAGTTCACCACAATCAGATCGTTGAAAAGCATGTGATGAAATTGTGGTGATTGACCCTTGGAGCTACATGAAATTGTGGACTCTATCCATGGCTTGAAAAAAAACAGGAAAAATCCTCGGCCCGACATTCTTTCAGCTGAGTTTTTTCAAGCATTTTCTTCTTAATTCGCCCCCTTTATTTTGGAGATTTGGAAGGATGCCTTCAGTAAGAAGCAGCAATGGTGTTTATAATCAATGACAATATTCTCAAAGTCTTGTGTAAATAGGTAAGAAAACCTCTTCAGTAATTGGAGACCTAGCACTGTCTTGTTAGCCTTCAATAAGAAGCAGCAATTGTGTTTATCAATGACAATGTTCTCAAAGTCTTGTCTAAATAGGTAAGAAAACCTCTTCAAAAAAATTATAAGATCATTGTCAAACGCTTAGCTTCTAGAATCACTCCTTATATGAAGTAGATTGTTAGTCCCAAACAAAAGTGGTTCATTTATGGAAGATTCATCATTGACACCATTGTTGATATATTTGCGTATTGATATGTGTGAACACTCTAGGACCATTGGGGCACTTTTTTCCCTCTTTAGCAGGTTTTTTTCCGCCGGCTTGTATATACCTCTATTGCCCTAATGGGCTACTTATCTTTGTACATTCTCTAGTAATACATTTAGTATTGTGTGTTGTGCTCCAAGCTGCTGCTTCTTCCTTGTGTTGTTTGCTTGCTTCCTCAGAAGTCTAACTCCAACAATTCGTATTAGAGCAGGTCGTCGCTTCATTTAGGGCGTCGTCGACACTCCTCTAGTTGCAATTTCAGAATCGCACGAATTTTGGTGAGCATATTGAGCATGTTTCCGAGATCAGAACCGCTTCGCTTTGTGGTGCCGAAATCAAGATTTGAGCTCGTTTCGGCCTCTGAATGCACTATCGCAGTGCTTGTGTAGGATATTTTATCTTTTTGTGCCAAAGGTATATACCAGTTTGTGTTTGCCAGTATAAGCATCTCGAAGTCTGCTATAGGTCTAACAAAATTCATCTGGGCAGTTCAGTTCAACGTTTTGAGATACAGTCAATTTTTTGCATCAAGGTATAGTCACTGGTGTCCAAAATTGGCTGCTAAAGAGGCAAAGAAGAAAGAGGCTGGAATGGTAGTTGCAGAGGCCTCTACACCAAAAACAAAGTCTGCTAATCTTGTGCAGGAAGAAGAATGTAGTCTGATGTAGATTTTTGGAATCTTGTCTAGTGTAGTCAGAGAGCACAATCTAGTGCTCCCCTAACATTTTGGCAAGACTATCCACATCAAGACCGTGCCAAGCATGATGGACTCCATATCCTTACTCAGAAATATAGAGTCTACTCTAGATGATATATATGGAAAACTTCGAGACTTTGAACGAAGGTTACAACAAGGTGATTGCTCAGTTGGAGAATTCCCATCAGACTTCAAAATTGTATTTCAAGGATCTGCATATCAAGAAGACTATCTAGTTAATCTATTTCAAAGTGGTCTCAAAGATGAAATAAAGGTTTGTTTATCCTCCACATCTCTGTTAAAAACTTTAGATGAAGCTATCAATCAAACAATTCAATGTGAGAATCAATTGCTAAAAGAAAGCCAAGTCCAAGAGTTAGAAGTCTTGAATAATCAAGACACTATCTCTCAAGAATCCGAATCAAGAATCTTTGAAGCCCAAAAAGTCATTACAAATGATATGGAGTATGCATGTTATGAAGATATCAAGAAGGTTAAGGATAAGGAGGAGTTCATGTTCAATCAAGAAGGTTTGCTTACTCAACACTCTTCATCAAAGATCTTAGAAATACCACAACATTCCATTAGAATCTCAAAGGATCTATCGCATGAAGAACCCAAGGAAGCTCAAGAGAGACCCAGTCCTTCACCACTGATCAAGATTAAGGATCATGAAGAATTCAAGGTCATGCATGTATTAGATTCAAGGATCTCTCAAGGAAGACTAGAATGCCTTATTCATTGGAAAGCATATTACATCATTGATCGTACTTGGCAACTTAAAAAGAATATTCTTAAAGAAAAATTCAAGGTTCATGAGTGTCATAGGAAGAATCCAATGAAACCCAAGCTACAGAACATGGCCGCTCCTCGTGGAACTCGTCGCTTGAGGGGGAGGTGATCTCATGGACACAAAGTAAACCATCTTAAATCTAAGATTCTATATCAATTCCCTATATTATATGTTTGTTTAGGATTTTTGAAATACTAATGCTACCATTGCGTCTGTAATGTGCAAAACCTCAAGATCGATTGTCTATTTGCTGAATTCTGATACCGAGAGGTCCTGTTACAAATCCATGACATCATGATGACATCATCAAGTCATAACCGCCATACAACACCACCTTTGAACACCTATATAAGGAGGGGTTGGCCACATTCATTCTCAATCTTGCCAATACCAGTCTTGGGAGCTCAAGTAGTCGTGATCGCCAAGTAAGTACTCTCCAAGTTCCTGTTCCAGTTCTTGTCTTATTTCTTGTTCTAGTATTGTCTAGTCTAATTCTCGACATCCTTTCTTGTCCTGTTGTAATCTCGTAGTACAAGATCCTTTCTAGTTATTTCTTGTATCTAGTTCATATCCCTCAAGGGAATCCTTGTAATCGGGATATCTTGTTGCATACCTATAGTCCCAGGTTGTGGGATCTCCTGTATCATCGTTAGTCTAGTTTTCCATACCTATCAGTCTCGGATTGTGGGATGTATTGTATCAGTTACGTATACTTGTATCATTTTTCCTACGTGGGTGTTCTTGTAATGTGAAGCATATTTTTGGAATCTTGTCTAGTGTAGTCAGAGAGCACAATCTAGTGCTCCCCTGAAAGTTATGGGAGTTGGTAAGATCATTTTGACTACTGCTAATGGTAGTTCTTTCACTTTGTGAGATGCTTTATTTGTGCCAAGGATCAAGAAGAACCTGTTATCAATTTCTGCATTAGCCAAGATGGGCTTGATTGTGAAATTTGTTGATGACAGGTGTACACATCATGATCTATCAAATGGAGACGTGATTATTGCTTCTGGCATTTTATGTCATGGGCTATATAAGCTCATAGACTATGAAAGATCTGTAAGTGATTCGACATGTGCATTACATGATTCTCAGGCTATGTGAGATGCAAAACTTTGGGATTCACGCTTTGGTCATCTGAGTTTTTCTAGTTTTCTATGCCTGCAAAAATATGAAATGGTGTCCTCTTTGCCGACGCTTGAGGCACTTGGAAAACATGTTTGTGAAGGCATTATTTCGGGCAAAATGCAGCGTTCCTCATTTCCAAAAGATGGTTTAGTTCGGGCTACTTAGACATTGCAGCTTGTACATAGTGATGTCTGTGGTCCTATGCAAACACCTTCTTTTGGAAATTATCTTTACTTCATGACTTTCATTGATGAGTTTTTCCAGGCATGCATGGTTATATCCATTGAAGGCAAAGTCCAAAGTGTTCATGTGCTTCAAATAATTTTTGGTTTTGGCTGAAAATCTGTTAGCATGTAAAATGGGCACCCTCCGTTCAGATCGAGGGGGGTAATATATGTCTTCTGATTTTAATGCATTTCTGGCTAAATGTGGGATAAAAAACCAGTGTACAATGCTGTATACACCTCAACACAACGGAGTTGCTGAACAAAAGAACAAGTCTCTCATGGAGATGGTGAGGTGTATGGTTAAGAGTCAGGCTTTACCACATAGTTTCTGGCTTGAGGCTGTCATGTGTGCAGCATATGTACTGAACAGGTGTCCCACTAAAGCGTTGCAATCTATCACTCCATATGAGGCTTGGCATGATCAAAAGCCATCTGTTGCTCATCTGCATGTTTTTGGTTGTTTGGCATATGCATTAGTGTCCGAATAATATCGCACAAAATTGGATGATAAAGCAGTAAAATGTATTTTTGTTGGGTATAGTTCTGAAAGTTAAGGCTATCGTCTGTATCATCCACAGACTAAACACATTCTGGTTAGCCGTGATGTTGTTTTGGTGGAGGATGCTATTCAACCTCTGCTTTCATGTACTAAGGAGACATTTGTTAGCTCCAAAGACATGTATGATACTTTGCTGCCTCTTTTTATAGGTGGACAATCTAGTGATGGTCCTAATAAAGCAACTTCTCAGCCTTTGTAGGTTTCATGTGATGATGCAGATCATTCCATTTCTGATGCAGATTTACATGATGCACTTATTGATGAGATAGCTGATATTGAGCAGGCAACAACTATGCCAAAATGGCTGGTGCAAACTTAGCATGACAGTAAATTAGATGCACCTCTGTCATATCATACTCGTTCAGGCTCGTATAGTGCCTCTTTTGCGTCAGATAGCTATGCTATGGTTGCATCTAGTCTCTATGATGAGACTGAGCTTGTTTCGTTTGATGAAGCACAAAATTCAAAAAATTGGATTGCTACTATGCAATCTGAATATGATGCAATAATGAAGAATGGTACTTGGTCCTTATGTGACTTGCCTCCAGGCAAGAAGACCATTGGTACTAAGTGGGTATACAAGTTGAAGCGTAAACTTGATGGTACAGTTGACAGGTATAAGGCTAGGCTTGTTGCAAAGGGTTATGCACAGGAAAGAGGCATGGATTTTGATGAGACCTTTGCACCTACATGTCGTATGACTACTATTCGGAGCATCTATGCACTTGTAGCCCATCATGGTTGGAATGTACATCATTTGGACATTAAAATTGCATTTCTGAATAGTGACTTGCATGAAGAAGTGTATGTTTTTCAACCTCGTGGCTTTGTGTAGAAAGGGCATGAGAATGAGGTGTGCATGTTAAAGAAGTCATTTATGGTTGAAGCAAGCACAACGTGCTTGGTATGAAAAGATACATGCCTATCTGATTGCACATAGTTGTGAGAATAGTCCAACTGAAAGCACCTTATATGTTAAGCGTGCTAATGAGAATAGTCCAACTGAAAGCACCTTATATGTACTGATTATTGTGGTTTATTTTGATGACATGTTGCTCACTGGTCCTCATGAGAGGCATATTGCTGATTTTAAGACTAATTTGCATGCCTCATTTGAGATGTCTAATTTAGGGCATTTGCATCATTATTTGGGCATTCAATTTATGCACGTTGATGGTGGAATTTATGTCAAACGAAATATATTGACACATTATTGCAGCGTTTTGGCCTTGAAGACTGTAAGCCTATTGCCACTCCTATGGAGACAGGTTTATGATTGAGTCTTCATGATGCTGGAGATGCATTTGATGTTGTTCTCTATCAGTACGCTGTTGGATGCTTGATTTACTTATGTATTACTCGCCCAAATATTCAGTTTGCTGTTAACAGATGAGCAGGATTATGCATTGCCCAGGAGTCAAGCATTGGCAGGCGGTTAAGTGTATCTTTCGTTACTTGAGTGGTACTCGGCTACTTGGGTTGTTTTATCCCAAGGGGGGATCACTACCGCTAGATTTGCATGTTTTTTTGACTCTGATGGGGCTGGTTGCTATGACACTTGTGTGTCACCTAGTGGCTTTTGCTTCATGCTTGGTAGCTCATGTATATCTTGGTTGAGCAAGAAGCATCCTACTGTGGCCACTTCCAATTGTGAGGCTGAGTATAGGGCAGCTTTCACAGCGATTGTTGAGTGTCTGTGGCTCAGATGCCTTATGGCTGAGTTGGGTGTTGGTCAGTCTTCTGCCACCACCATCTTCACTGACAGTCAGAGTGCATTGGTAGTTGCAAGGAACCCTATGTTCCATGCTCACACTAAGCACATTCAGGTGCATTATCATTATGTCAGGGAGAGGTTCTCTACTGGGGAGATCGGCTTGGCATATGTGCCCACGCAGGAGAACATTGTAGACCTTTTCACGAAGGCTCTGCCTAGGGAGAAGTTTGAAGCTTTTCGCAAAGCTTTGGGCTTACTTCCTTTTGTGGAGTGATTTCCACATAGCTTGGCACTTCCTTATACATGAGTGTCAGATACTTGTTCATCGCATCACTCCTAGGGGGATTTGTTGATATATTTAGGTAGTGATGTATGTGAACACTCTAGGATCGCCGGGGCACTTTTTTTCTCTCTTTAGGAGTTTTTTTTCCCCCGGCTTGTATATACACCTATGGACCTAATAGGCTACTTATCTTTTTACATTCCATAGTAATACATTTAGTATTGTGTGTTGTGCTCCAAGCTTCTTCTTCTTCCTTGTGTTGTTCGCTTGCTTCCGTAGACGTCTAACTCCAACAACCATTGTTTTGCTTTGGAAAGGTATGCAACAAGCTACTGATTAGGATCGAAAGTTCATCTTTTTCTAGATTGATTTTGATAAGGCATATGATAGGATTGATTGGAGCTTTATTTTGCATCTCTAAGTGATTGTAGATTCAGAAGAAAAAATATTCAAGCAATTCACCATCTTCTTGTTAATTCCTCGCGAAAGATTATAGTCAATGGAAGCCTTACCACGGCAATACCACCCAAATGTTCTATTGGGAAAACATGTCCTCTTGCTACCCTACTCTACACAATTTTGAAACATGCCCTTAGATGGCTGATTTATGATGCTTAGATTAAGGGAGAGTTGAAGATAATCAAGATTCATAGAGAGAGTGGTGATTTGCTTTAAGAGTCATATGCTGATGATACAAATGCCATAGTCCAGAATAATGGTTCTAGCATTCACATTAATTGAAAATCGTTAGTCACCTTCTACGTTGTGAGTGGTTCATAATTTACCATAGCAAGACTCTAATGAAAATGCGTGGCTACACAACTCCTAACTTTTTGTTGTTTAAGATCACTACCAGAATATAATAGATGGTGAAAATTTCATGTTGCTAGGATGCCACTTGGTTTCAATGTCTCCCCCTATACTAGATGAGATTGGGTTTCATCGAAGCTGAAGATTAAAGCTATAAAATGGAATGACCCAAAGTTTAATATGTCATTCACAATATTCATGCATAACTACTTTATTGCTCCTAAAATTAGTTTTTGTCTTTTTATCTTAATCCCTTCTAAACCTCAATTCCAAGAAGCTAAATAGATTCTTCTAAAATTCCTTTGGGTTTATTAAAAACACGTTTGAAAAGTGCATAGAATCAAGTATTCAATCTGCTATCTTCGGAAGGCTAAAGGAGGGCTTGCGCTATTGGATATTGAGAAAGTAGCAAAAACATTGGCTATCAAATGGATCCTAGGGGCATTTAACTCGAATGAATATCGAGCAATTATAATTTATAAGAATCATTTACTCAAGGGATTTCCTATAATTAAGAATTATTTACTCAAGGGATTTCCTACTAGCACCCTAGCTTGGACTCGATTCGACCTCAATACAATATGATTTAGATAAGAGGTCCTATCTTTTCTTAATTACTCCTCACACATTCTAAATGACATGAATTAGTTTCTCAAATTCAACTCTCTAAATCATAAATATGGAATCTCTCACAGAGTATATGCTACCATATGTGAAAACATTCGAATTCAGCTTTAAAATGCACGTCATTCTTATAGTTCTACTAGTTATCAAAATGTGGTCAATAAAGGTTTTTTTTATTATTCATTTAGAATCAATTCACTCAATTTTTTGGCCAAACATTCCTTGGATGTGACAATGAATGTTTTTCTATCCCCAATGGCTATCCTCAGTGGTTCTATTTTCAATGAGAATTTGATGGGGACAAAAAAATATGTTGTATGATTATAGGTCCAGTTGAAAATAGTCATGGGGTTTGAGACTTCAAAGTCACTTGGAGAACCTTGGAGTTTATTGAGAAAACCTTGGGAAAGTATCTCCAAGACTATGGTTCAAACCCTTGGGCTATTTGGATTTATTTTTCCAATTGAAGCGTTTTTGCCTTTAGGATTCATATTTCCTAAATGTACGGTATTTAGCCATGAGGGAAGATTCTCAAGCATTTTGAATTGCAAATACAAGCTTGAGAGGAATCATTTTAGAAATGAGAGCCATGTGATCTCATGTGGCTCTCAAAGTTCAAAGGCCTTAATTTAGAATCCATGTGGAGGGAGCACTTGGCAAACTTTGCTTACATTTTCGCCCAAGCAAATACATGCATCGTCACCCACTTGTGGGCTTAGATTATGCTTACAAAGTATCTAGACCATCTTGCTAGTTAGATTATTTATTTAGCTTATATGTTGTGGAAACAACATTAGTATGCATAGCGTCGTTAACATTTCCATATTCATGAAAAAGAAGACATCAATCCACGAGAAACTTCTTTTAAGAGGAAGCAATATTGATATGAGATCCCTTCTTTTAAGATCTCTACAAAAGTATGATTTCAAGTTCCCCCTCTAGGCATATAAACCCATTCCAATAGAAGGATCCCATCTTAGTATTTGCAAACTATCATTCTGCCCACACACATGTGCTATCCATAAACAACCATGCAAAAAATTTTCAAGCCTCATAGTGCTTTAAGGGATCCTCTCTTCACTTGTGATGTAAGAATAGCTGGATTCTCTCTGCCTTTTGTAGGCCGTTTGCAATTAGGCCTTCATCTATGGGGTAATGAGCATGAGTTCTAGAAAAATTTGCCCCATGCAATAATTCATGTGCACTCCTCTATGCTACAATCTTGGCAAAAAGAAGTATTTTAGAGAAACCAAGTAATAGCCCAATTCATGAAGTGAACTTTCTACATGCTAACAATTGCCCACGTAGCAATATGAGAGTGTTCTTCAATCACGACATAGAAAAATGTTTTTTCTCAAATGACTTATATAGGTCTCAACATGATGAATTGCCTCTCAAGTGTAATTTATTCCAACCTCACCTAGGTCCTCATGTTGATTCATGATTCTGCATGTGGCGTCCATTTCCATCTTTACTAATAAGGAACTTATTATTGTTGTTCTTGTACCCACATATTCTATGGAGCTCTTGGAAGGCCCAATTTCTCTCTTAAGCACACAAGAATTTTCAACTTCTTATGCACTTTATGTGGCAAATTTTGAGCTTGTAAATTTGAAATGTAAGATATTTAGTTCCCTTCTTAGCCATCTTTTGGAGATTGGCATACACCATAGAGGGAATCCCAACTTCAATTGATTCTCTTCATTTTTGTTTACAACAAGTGTTTTGAATATCTTTATTCTAGACTACTTCCATTAGTTACAACAATAGAAGAGAAATATCTACAAAAAGGCTAGAATATGCATGGTGGACTTTATGTGGAAAATTTTGAGCTTGTAAATTTGAAATGTAAGCTATTTAGCTCCCTTCTTAGCCACCTTTTGGATTTTGGCATACACCATAGAGGGAATCCCAACTTCAATTGATTCTCTTCCTTTTTGTTTACAACAAGTGTTTTGAAGAACTTCATTCTAGAGTACTTCCATTAGTTACAACAATAGAAGAGAAATATCTACAAGAAGGCTAGATTATGCATGGTGGACTTAATTGAAGAGATGATGGCTCCATCCAATGGACAAAGGAAGGATGAAGGTTAATCTAAAAGTTAAGTATTATTCATTTATGTTTGGTATTAATACATGTTTGCATTAGCTCATCATTGAAGCATGAGTAAATGCTTTATATTTAATATTTTTAAGAGAATATGAGAAGTTTATGAAGGATTAATATTCTAAGAAAAAAAGACACATATTTATTGAAAGGTAATAGAGCACTTGAAGCACTTGCATGCATTATTGCAAGGAAGAGAAAGAATGTATCTACGCTATCTTTTGGCATAGGATGGTTTTTTTCTAAATGTAAAGCTTTCTTCTTTGCACATATCATGTTTCTTATTCATTAACGAAGTGTTGCCAATGCACAAAAGCATGTGCATTATCATAGGGATCCTTGAAAAGGAAGAAATTTGTGCAAAAGAAAGAGAAAACTAGCATAGAAACATAGATGTCATACAAATACATGCATTTGCATGTGAGCACATGCATGATGCATTTACATGAATAACATTCACTTTCTATTTTGTTGTGTAATGAAATCAAATAAGTAAACATAGTCTCCTATAGAACGTGCATGGAAGCAAGAAACATGCAAAGAAGTTAAGCTAATGTACTTGAAAAATCATGCTACTTAGATTTTGCAATACAAGTACTTAGTGATTCCTTTCCAAGAGGATACTAAGGTATAAAATACTTAATATAAACTTCATATAAGTACTTATTGCTTAGAAATGATGTAAAAATAATGAGAATAAGATTTGCATGAATTCTGATGCCACATAATGTTGTTATATTCTAGTAGTGATGTATGTGAACACACTTAGGACTACCTAGGTGATGGGAGAATTTAGAACTTCCCTATGCAACCTTGAAGCAATGGTGGCCTCACATGCACTCTTAGAGAGCCTTTGTTTATTGAAATAATTCAATCTCTAATGCTATGAAAAATGAACCTAAGATAGTTTTTACACATAAACTAGACTTAGAGAACTTGATAATGCAATTTTTTTCACTTAAAATGGTTGCTCCTCGTGCGAAAATCAATGCCTCCAAGACATACAAGTTATGGTCTTCACTAGGCATACACAGATAGACACCTACTCACATCTACATCTCATTCTCTTAGAATGTGTAGGGAAAGGACACAAGCTTTGAGCCAACTTTAGAAGACTTGATTATCTTTTTAACAAACCTAATATTACCAAAAATGAGTAAGGTATGGTTGATGAGCTCTGTCAAACACTCAGATCAACCTAGAACACTCACATATAAATCTATGTGCTAGCTATGGCTACACAAACTTTATTCAAATCACTCAAGCAAATAAGGAGAGGGCTTCCGCAGCCTAGGGGATTGCTTTCTTGCTTTCAAAAACTCTTTAAGAGCACATAGATATGTGGTATTCCACAATTTTAAGCTCCTTGTGTGATCATATAGAGTAGGAAAGATTCCCTACAAGTTAGGAATTAATTTTCCTAAATTAAAGTCTTTTCATCACACTTAAGTGTGATTCAAAATATGGCTATTGAAGGGGGATTTCCAAGAACATGTAATCATGTTTTTTCTGCGCTTGAAGGCTTGCTCCATGTAGCTCCAAGTGGCATCCATCTCATTGTCAAATTGAGACTAAGATTAAAGCTTCAATTTCAACACTCCGCCTCAAGCTTCCATCCCCAATTCTTCATCCTTACAACAATCCAATGCCTTTCTTGAACTTTGTTAGATTCATTGAATCCAAAGCTTTTGTGAACATGTTAGTACATGTTTTCTTGGTACTTGTGTGTTGCACTTGAAGCTCTTTTGCAAGTACCTTCTCTCTGATGTAATGATAATGTACCTCTATGTGTTTGCTCCTAACATGAAACATAGGATTGGAAAATAGTTACACCCTAATCATATTGTCATACATGATTGGAAATTGATTAACCTACAAACTAATCTATCATTATTTTCTTAATCCACATAAGCTCACAATTCATTTGGGCAAATGCCCTATATTCAGTTTTAGTCGAGGATAGAACAATTTGTGGGTTTCTTCTTTTCCATCCAAGAGATGAATATCTTGCCAAACATCACTACATATGCACACTTGCTTCTTCTATCGTATTTGGGTCTAGCCCATTCCGCATCTATATATGCTTTGGCCTTTATTGAGTATGCCCTTGAGATATCTGAGTACTCTCTTTGTTGCAAGTAAATGTGGAACTCTAGGCATGAATTGAGATATCACACTGACTATATGCTAGGTCTGGCCTAGTAATAATGGCATAGTTCAATGATCCTACTATAAACATGTATAAAAGTGGATCTTGTACTTCATTACCTTCTATTGAGGTCAATTTTATGTTAACCTCCATATGATTTTTCAATGTTCTAAAACTTGTAAGTCCATACTTCTTCAAGACATCCAAAATGTACTTTCTCTGCATGATCCAAATACCATTTTCCTTATATAGAACTTCAATATGTTATAAATTATGGAATATGTTGAGCAAGGCATTGTTGGAGTGTTAATTTATTAATGTTTTAATCTGTTTTGGTGTTTTTGATATAGCAATTGAAGGTTTGTGAGGGCGTGAAAGGTGTCAAAGGGCGGATATCAATAATCCGACTTTAGCACAGATATCAATAATCCGACTTATAATTTAGTTTGGAAATAAATCCGCGTAGAAGGTTCTATTGTTGGAAATAGTTAGAAAAATAGTGGTTAGAATAAGGGTCATTGTAGACCGTGATCTTTGATATTGAAAGCAAAGGCTTTCTACAAAATTCATCACCTTCTACTTCATGCATGCTTTTCAAAGTCGCTCTCATGTAACCACTCTTTTTGACATAAAAAAAAATTCCTATAAATACATGCACTCTGTGGACTCTTGAAACAGAGTGCATGGGCAAACATTGCACCTAATACTGTGTTCTGTCTCGTCTATTGATATGTCTATTTTTCTATGTGTTTTTTGCATCCATAACCTATGTATGCATGTGAGCAAGATCCTGATAACAGTGATATCAAAGCATTGCATGCATCACTACAGAGGAATCTATTTTTGTTCATTTTGGTGATTGTTCTTTGTTTTGTTGTTCTCTGTTCGTGATCCGACTCTGATTCTGATTCTGGTTCCAATTTGGATTCCCGTTTCCGTTTATGTTTCTAATTCCAGCTCTCGTTTCCGTTTCCATTCTTGGTGGCCATTTTTGTTTCCCTTTCCGGTTCTGGTTCTTGTTTCAGTTTTAGTTCTAGTTCGAGAACCAGAACCTACCTTTACACCTATGTTTACACCTACCTTTACTCCTTTAGCTTACTCCAAGGTGTCAACTAAGGCGTCCACTAAGGCATCAACTAAGGCATCCACTAAGGCATAATTAATGCATTACTTTGGCATATTTGGCACTCAAGGCCCCCTTGGCGACTATTGGCAATTGTTGGCTATGCGTTGTTGCAGGGTTCGTGGATAGGAGGAAGGAAAGCAAGAGGACATTTTAATCTTAAACAAGGGCTTGCTTATGAAATTGACTTCTCACACATCTACATAAGTTCTAAACCTTTCCTAGATTCGTTTTTCCGTTGGGCAATAACAATCTGCGTGATGATTTCCTAAACTCAATTCATAGTTGAGTTGAGTTCCATTAGTCATTACCTTTTTATGCTTTGTAACCCAAAGGCTCATGTAAGAAATCGGTCTCTTGGTACAGAATTAGAAGACAAAAAGAAACGTTCAAAGATCATTAATGTTTTCCGATCTAAAAGAAAGTGTATAATATTGGAGATATTTTTTTTCGACAGCCGATTGTGACACAATAAGAGTCTATTGATCATTCAACAAACCTATAATTGAGGCGAAAGGAGGGGAAACTAAAATCATGGCATCAAGAATCTTAAAGAACATTTGAAAAAGAACAAAGGAGAATGAAATTTAACGCAACTGAGAGGATTTGAAATGGCACGTTGGTTTCTATCAAGTAGCCATCTACTCTGAAATTGATGGTTCCAATGTATCCAATACGTTTCAAGCCTGCATGGAGTTGAGAATTGGGATTTTCTCATATATCTATGACATGGCCTTGAGCAACGTCAGAGCAAAAAAACCTTCAATTCAGATTATTTTTGAACTACAATCAGTAGGGGTTTTCCACAAGAACACTGCCCCTATCTTGTCATCATATCTTTTCAGCTGTGTATGTGCAGTCTTTAGAGTCCTTCTATTCCTCAAAGACACCAGAACAAGAACCTCAATTTTAATACATTCCGAAATGCAAATAGGTGTTTAGGGAGTCTGCATATTGAAGAGCTATCATCCTTGAAGTGTTCACATGAGAAATTTCTTCACTGTAGATTTCAGATTTTAACTTGAATGTTTTTTTAACACTGCAATAATAAAATCGTGCGATTCGATTGCTATCTAGCATCGTTGGAGGAAGAAAAAAACAAGTACCTGGTCACATCAAGTTCATGCTTAATTCTTGTTGCTTCTCTATCTTAATTTCAAATAAAACAAACATTTCACAAGAGGTGGCAGAAAATCACAATCATTCATACCCATCGCAAAAATTAGTACGTAGTAAACTTTAGAGATAACAGAATCCAAGTTCTTATATTTTATTTTAGGTATCAGTAGCATCAATATCTAAAGAGCGGATTAGATCCAAAATAACTATATCACTACATTACCTTACGACAGTATTTGAATATGAAGCAATCCAAGCTATCAGGCGCAAAGATCTTTCTCAATTTCCTTTTTCACTGTGATTAACAATATAGACTAAGAACTTTACCTCAAAACCCATAACAATGAAGGATTCTGCAGGTGTATATTCCATCCATGCGTATTGAGGAATAATCAAGATAGCAGACGCCAAAACGATCCTCTATGATCTTCGAATAGCTGCTACAGTCTCAAACAAACTAATACTGAAACTCGTAGTGAAGCCCTTATCTCTGACATCATTTCTGTATAAACTGTCTTGCTGGAGCTATTGTTGGAGCACTTCCGTGGTAACCTCGATTAACTGCATCTGTATGCTACCATATTTTCTGAAGCAGAACATAACACAGTAGTATCTACACTTTTTATGATTCTCCTTCAATGCACTCACTGCTTCCCTTCATTTCATCAAATCGAGTTTGAATATATAGCACCAAGTCGATTCATCTGCATCAATATGCCAGCGTTCTAACAGAGCTCCAATTCCCTCTTCGTAGCTTACAATCGACATCTTTTTCACACATTGACTCTACCAATAGTGTAGCAGGAGATGCTTAATACTACGAATAGCATAACATAATCTCATTCACAATGGCCACCTAGCTCCAATCCTGCTTCACGATCTGTAGTACTCTAGCTTTGCATTAAAAAAATGCCCCCCCCCCAGTAGCGCTTCCCTCAGTCTTTTCTACAGAGAACAATTATTGTCCCCCCTCTACATTGGTTGGAGTCCCAACATGTGTAACCTCCTTTCGCTAAGGCCTCCAGAAGCCGGATGGGATTTCCCCCCAGAGAGCTTGCGATCTCCCTTGTGAAGATCACGTGATCCTGCCGCTCCAAGCAGCCTTTTCCCATTTTTTGCAAGTCGGCCAATACATATCTCTTTACATTATTTTTAGATGATGATGTGTATATATATATACATATATATATATATATATATATATATATATATATATATATATATATATATATATATATATATATATATATATATATATATATATAATTTAAGTACGTTCATATGCACACATTAATGCACATACTTGATCTCACTTCACCATATGCTTTTAATATGTTTGTATTATACATATCTTCACTCAAGCTCTTATGCTCATTTAAACACGTATATATACACCTCAAGACAGTCTCACGCACATTTTTATACTGCAATCATGATATACATGTACATACACGATTAATACTAATTGACTCATATTCAGCAACAAACACATACTTGCACATTCCCATTAACTCTTTATGTATCTAGCAATGCACAAAAATGCACATGGAATCAGAGAAATTATGTAATCAATGAAGATTAACCGTACCTAGAGACATGACATTCGGAGTTAAAGTAGTGAATAAATATCACCTATCCTTTAACATATTGATATCATTTGTCCAATTTGAATATCATTCATGAATTTACATGCAAAAAATAGTACTTTTTACTCTTATGTTTGATTTTAACATACCTTGACGTGAGCTTTGAATTAATGCTTCATATAACATTACGGGCTAGCTCTTCATATCACGACCACAACATGAACCAATTTTAATTTATGAGTGGCAATAAGGAGTTTTATATTCACCAAGGTGGCAGGATTTGAACCCAAAACCTCACTCACACAAGGGAAGTGATTTACCACTACACTATCTCTTTGTGTTGTCACTCTAGTTCTCTTTTCTTATATTTTACATAACGTTCATCTCTTTCTTACTTTTCCAATTCCCAAGAACAACCCTTCCTTTTACATTTCAACTCAAACAATCTCAAAAATTATTTTTACATATCTAGGAAGAGGGTTTTGTTCTCTACATCCTCATGGACCCTACCAAAAACATGGAGGATTTCAGTGAGTCACCTCTACCCAAGGTAACACTGGAGCAACAACTTGAGCTCCTGTGGCACGAACTATGAGGCGCTCATAACACGATCCAACAACGCGTCGAAGTACTCGAAAAGATGCAAATTGATGAAGACAACCTTACGATGCTGGTCAAAGCTATTGTCTCTACCCAATCGGATGGCATGCATTCCAAGATTGCCATTAAGAATTACCATTTTTTACGATTTGATGGTTGTAAGGATGGCCCTTTAATCCTTTCATGGTTGTCACAGTTTGATGATTTTTATACTAATGAAACATATGCTGAAAGTGAAAAAGTAAAATTTGCCACTAACTATTTAATCGCAAAAGCTCAACTCTGGTGGAATGTCCTACGGCATAGTACAGAGCCTCCAACAATGTGGAAGGCTTTCCAAGATAAAGTGAAGGATTCTTTTCTTGATCATTTCCATGTTCAACGTGCATGGATGACCCTTACATGGAAGGAGGGAGATACGGTTACTACCTACACGGAGCGGTTCTGGAAAAAGTTTCTATTGGTCCAAATGCTTGAAGATGTACCGAAGGATAGCTTGCAGGGGAAATAGGAAGATGGTTTGCAGGTGGGAATCCAAGCTAAGATTCACACCCTACGACCTACAATCCTCAATGAGGCTATATCTTTTGCCTATGATGCAGAGAAAGAATTCTAGTCCATAACCAAGTCAATCCGTCTACAACAACCACATCAACAACCAATTTTTGTTAGACCAAATCTTCCCATGAAACGTAATTTTAATGCCCCATCTTACCCTAGTTTTCCTCGTCCACCGTAATTCAATTACTCAGCTGCACCTGTTGCTTCATCTCTCCAACCTACCAAACCACACACCCTACAAACTTCAGCAATGGATGCCCAACAGAGGCAACCAAAAATCACCTACTAGAATTGTGGTAAACCTGGACATACAAAAACAAAGTGCCCATTGTGAACTCTTAAGATGAAACCAACTGCAACTCAATTACATAACATTGAGGCCCATAATGAAGAAATTCCTCCTATTTGGACAGAGGAATCATTGGGGAAGGACTTAAGTACCTTGGATAATGATATCTCTCTTCATTCTCTACTTCGCATGGAGGGTACTATAAACAACAAACTCGTTAAAACTTTACATGACGATGGTAGTTCACATGACTTCATTTCACATTTATGAGTATAAGAACTTAAATAAAAAATGTTTCCTTCCTTGTATAAAGTAAAAGCTACATCTCAAGGTAATCGTTATAATGTAACACAAGAAGTGCAAGATGTTACAATTAGCATAGGCCCATATGTTGATTCGCGAATATTTTTAATTGCACCTTTGCAATCTTATGATGTTATACTGGATATGCCTTTTCATCATCATTATAACCCACACATGGACTACCGTACACATACCTTCAACTTTGAATTTGAAGATCAAATCATTACTTTGAATGCACGACATGATTTCCAGTCAGTTCCATTGATTAGTCATACTCAAGTACAACGTGCATTTAGGAAAGGATTCTATTCATGCATTATTTTTATCAATGTCATTAATGATTATACTCATACACTCCTAATGCACATAAAACTTTCATGATTACTTATACGGATTGTTTTATGTTTGAGTATCCCTCTAAACTACCACCATCTGGAGGATCCTTTGACCATAGCATAGACTTAGTCCCTGGTAGTTCTCCTCGTCATAAAGCACCTTATAGACATGGCCCACTACACCAAAAGGAAATACAAAACCAAGTAGAAGACCTACTATAGCAAGGACTTATAAGGCCTAGTTCTTCCCCATTTGGAGCATCAGTTCTCTTAGTAGAGAAGAAGAATAAAACTTATCGAATGTGCATTGATTATAGAGCCCTTAACAAGATCACAATAAAGAATAGATACCCTATTCCTTGAATAGATGAGCTTTTAGATAAATTACGAGGAGCTTGTGTCTTTAGTAAAATTGATATAAACTCGGGATACCATCAGATTCATATGACACAAAGTGATATTTTTAAGACTGCATTAGAACTCAAATCGGCCATTATGAATTTATGGTAATGCCCATCGGACTTACTAATGCCCTTGCTACATTTGCATGAATGATGAACAACATTTTTCTTGATTACCAAGCTTTTCTTCTTGTATTGTTTGACGATATACTTGTTTATAGTAAGAATGATAGTGAGCATGAGAAGCATCTTAAAACAGTTTTTCATTTACTATGAGAGAACACACTTTACTCTAATCCTGAAAAGAGTTACTTCTTTCAATGTAAGCTAGAATATCCAGGACATATTATTTCAAGTGAAGGTGTGCATGTGGATCCAAAAAAGATTAAAGTTATAGTAGAATGGCCTATGCCACAATTAGTCAATGATGTTCATTCTTTTCTTGGGTTGGCTAGTTTCTATAGGAATTTTGTTCGAAATTTTTCTTATTTAGCATTACCTCTTACCTTGTTATTGAAAAAGAAAATTAAATTTTCATGGGGAGTCACCCAACAACAATCCTTTGAAAAACTTAACATGCACTTTCGCATGCACCTGTTTTACAATTACCTAATTTTTCACAACCCTTTCATGTTGTTACTGATGCTAGTGGTTCAGGGATAGGTGCTGTTTTAATGCAAAATGATCATCCCATTGCATTTGAGAGTAGGAAGCTTAAGCCCTCAGAAAATAATTATAGTACATAAGATAAAGAATTGTTAGCGGTTGTGCATGCTTTGCGAATTTGGAAACACTATCTTATGGGCTCTGAGGTCTTAATCAAAACCGATCAACAGGATATTAAGCATTTATTAAATCAGCACTTTATCTCTAATCACCATCTTATATCGGCATCATTCATTCAAAATTTCCAACCCATGATCCAATATCAGCCTGGTAAAGCTAATGTTGTAGCCCATGCTCTTACATTAGGGATTAAAATTAACAAAAAGGGGATTAAGGCTAGAAAAAAAACACTAGTGGTTTTTGCAATAAAATATTTGCTCAAAAACTTTTGCTCAGTCTAAATTAATTCAGGATCATTCGTGCCCCTTGGATAAAATCTCATGGATGGCTATAGTTGAGCTTGCTATGTCTGTCATAAGAGGACAAAAAATCCTCCAAAGTGTGCACAATCATGGGCATTCTTGGCCTTTAGATCAAATCTACGCGAACGCTCAAGATTGAAGAGAGAGTGTCTGTCATAAAATGCCAAAATAGGAAGCATTCAATGAGGTGAGAGAGTGTGTGGACTATCACAAAATGACAAAATCCCTGGCGCGGTTCCATGGTGGGATCCATTTTGCAGTGTCTGATGGTTTGTTGATCGAATGGCCTCAAATTTTCAAAGCTTCACAACCACTACATCAACAAAGGATCCAATGGATGCAATTCCAAATAACCCAAAAGTCAAAAGAATAGATCCCAAGCATTCCTTTCTTGTTCCATCCAACGGACAACGCTTGAAGGTACTTTTTTTATTAAGTTTCAAACTAGACCCTTTGATCTTTGCCACATCCAACGGACGAGATTCTATGCCGAGTTTTTTTTTGAAATATAACATGATCCCTTGGATCTTTGAGTTAATCCAATGGCTCTGGTTGAAACTCTAGGCCTACCAAACCACTTTTCTAGAGGAACTCGTGGTTTTTAGTCAATCATACCACTTTTGACCACAAAGAAACAAGGGAAGCCTATGCCTAGTCTAGGTGATCAAGGGTGTAGACTGTGGCCACCACCCTCTTCTCATTGGTCCATCACTAATCACCTCTTAATCTAAAAGGCCCATGCAGGGTTCATTTTTTACACTAATGAGCTGATTTCCTTCACATTTTGTTGTTTTGCATAATTTTTATGCCATCCAAATACATTCTTTTCAAGAAATGGTTTCCACTTATGCATTAGATTTGGATTTCTCACATGCATGGCATGACTTCAACAATGGTGCGTCTTTATTTGATGAACACTATACATTATATAATGGTTTTCTTTATTTTCAACATAGATTATGCATAACCCAAGCTTTTAAAGATATTTTCATCAAAGAAATGCATGAACCATCTTACATGGGTCATAGAGGCATACAAAGCACCATTTTTGCTTGAAAAGATTTCTTCTTTTGGCCACACATGGAAAAAGATATTGCACATTATGTTTCCCAATGCATTGTATTGTTAGTTGGCCGCCAGATTGGCAATTGTAAAGACTGAATCTTTTCATATTCTACACGAACGAAAGGTTGTTACAAAGATGTTTGTAATCTTTATAAATCAATGAAAAAGAGAAGCTTTGATGACGATCAGTGGGGATCACCAGAATGTCTGTCTGGGTGATTGATGTGCGTTGAGTAATTCTGAGTATTCTGTTCTCGTGGCTATCTTGTTTGTTTATCGATACCTGTTCGGTTTGTGATTTAAATAGACGACCAGAAGATCGCCAGACTGTCTGTCTGAGCGAATCATTTTGTGTAGTTTTCGTTGTGATTGTTCTGTAAGTTGTTTGATGAAGCCCATGCTCCAGTAATGACAGTCAGAAGTGCATTTAAACACCTATTCGGGTTCTTGGGAGTGGAAGGGGTCTGTAAACAGAGGCCCTATGCTTGATTTTCCCCAAAATAACCACTTCATACACAGCAATATACTAATGTTCAAGAACTCTATCAAGAATCTGTTTACGCTTCACAATCTTACTATCTGTAATCGGACTCTTCCAAAGCTTACACACTCCAATTAATGCTCTCTCAGCGTACAGTGCAAGCAATATTCAGTACCGTAATACAAGATTACTTTTTTCTAGCTTAAAGGACTGATCCAACACAAACTACCGTACACAACAGAGTCAATAACAGTAACTCAATCTGTACCGTGCAGGTGCAGATAATCCACCAGAATAGAAGACGCAAGATGATTCAGAATTCTCAACCACAGAGTACTGAACTGTCATTACTGGAGCATGGGCTTCATCAAACAACTTACAGAACAATCACAACGGAAACTACACAGAACGATTCGCTCAGACAGACAGTCTGGTGATCTTCTGGTCGTCTATGTAAATCACAAACCGAACAGGTATCAATAAACAAACAAGACAACAATGAGAACAGAATACTCAGAATTACTCAATGCACACCATAGCAACGTTACAGATCAATCACCAAGATAGACAGTATGGTGATCCCCACTGATCGTCACCGAAGCGTCTCTTTTTCATTGATTTATAAAGATTACAAACACCTTTGTAACAACCTTTCATTCATGCTGAATATGAAAAGATTCAGTCTTTACAATTGCCAATCCGGTGGCCGACTAACACTGGCACGCACGGTGGACTCAAACCCGCAGGTATACAAAAAATCCTATGGTTCATCAACTATACCTTCTAAAGACATTGATCTTGCTAATCTAAAAGTCTGGGAAATTTTCTTCTTTAATGATTCTATCATCTGCTTCAAAATGTCTGGTTCCACCAGCTGAGCATTTGTGCGTACTGCACTTAAGGAAATGACCTGGGTCATCAAAACTTCTGCTTGTGTCTGCAGAAAAGCTTCTTGTAAATAAAACTCGTTTGAAAGAGCTGCATCTCGAGTTACCTTCATATGTGCAATCTGCTTTTCAATTTTGGAGTCTTTCTTTCTGTACATCCAGTTGATACTCCCTTCTTTCTATCTCCTGATTCTAAAATTGGATTGTCTTGTAATAGGCATCGCGCTCTCGGCGGGTACTTGCGATGTCTTTCTGTAATTGCGCTTCCCCGATCAATTTGCATTTAAGAATATTGTTGACGTCGGATAAATCAATCTTGGTTCTCTGGAGTTCGTCATTAGTCTTTTGAACCAAATCGTACATTTCTTTTCCTTTCTGTACTGCTTCATTTAGTTGTGCTCTAGTCTCTTCTAAAAGATTGCCCATAGCTATTCGTGCATCGTCTTTATCCTATAATAATTGATTCAATTGCAAGATTTCTAAATCTGCAATACTTAATAGCTCTTCTTTTTCTCGGACCGTTGCCAATGCCGCATCTCGTTGACTGGTAAGTGTTTGCTGTTCTGCAAGTTTGGCCTGTAACTCCTTAATGTGTTCATGTAAGGCTTGATTTTCTGCTTTGACTGAATCTATCTCTTCTTGTAGAGGAGTGTTGTCTGCTTCCAGGACATCAACCTTATGTTGTAATTCATCCCAGATGTTATCAATCACTTCTTTCATTTGAACTGGTATTTGTTGTGATAGCTGGATTAGCATATGTCCCATGGATGCTAGCTCAAAAATTATAGGAATTACAGGAACTGGAAGAGGGGGACGTTGTTGAGATGATGAGGCTGTCAGAAGTTGATGTGAAGAGGAGGGTGAGGAGGAAGATGAGTCGGGTGCGTCAAGTACAATGGGTGGAATGGGAATAAGAGGTTTGAGTGGGGGTTCAGGTGGAGGAGGGGGTTGCAGAGTAGCGAGTACCTTTTCATTGAGTTGCTGCGTATCATCAGCGTTAGCGACTGCAGATTCTACTGGCTTGATCATTTCATCAAAAATTTCTTTGATAATATGTTTTTGGTCTTCTCACTTTTCTTGTTCTGATTGATTCTGAGATTCTTCTTCGGAGGAGCTGGCTGCAGAATCGGCATTATCACTTTGCTCATGTTGCTGATTTTGAGATGATTGTGCAGATGAATCTTGATGCATTGACGTTGTTGTATCATGGAAAGTTTCTTCTTCTTGTCCTTCTTCTTCTTTGTCATCTACTTTATCAACTACGGTTGAACCCTGTACGTCACTGTCACATGAACTTATTCTGATTCTTTTCCGACGGAGGAGGTGGAAAATCTCTTCATCATCCTCTTCATCATCTTCCAATATCTGTACAGACTCTTCATGGTGCAGAACGGGTCCTCGGGGTGGTGGTTGTGCTGCTTGAAGTACCTGAAATAAGAAACTGAGAATGTGTGGTAACCTTGATCTTGGCATATCCCCCTTGTTGACCTGTTTGATGATTGAAACGCATTCTTTGTGAATGCGGTGGAAAAAGTATGATGCAAAATTTACAGGCTCTCGAGCCGCTAGATCTATTGCTGAGTAGAAAGGACGCGAAATGCCATATGTGTGTTTCTGTAGGTTTAAGATAGATACTAGGAATTGCAAGGCTGATCTCTCAGGCTCAGGGCGATAGAGGATTGCATATTCATTGGAAGAGTGCCTAGGGAATAATTGGTTCATTGTGGCTAACGGCAGATTAGGGCCATTCTCCCAACCTTGCAGAGAGAGCCGAAATGCATCAGCAAAGGTTTGGAGGGTAATTACGATACGAGAGGGTAGGGTAGTGATAGGCAAACTCTGCTCCACAGCAGGTGTGGCAACGATGGCGGCGATGATTTGTGCGTAGAAAGGGTGGCAATCCACTGAATGCCAAGGCAATTCAGCGAAATTGACCAACCCGCGAATTCGCAAGAACTCACCTACATCTGCAGGGAGTCCTTCACGGAAGGCGGCGAAGTTTGCCAAAGCTTCCATGATACACAAACAATAGCAAGCACGAGAACAAAAAGCACAGGGTATACAGAGAGCACAAACACACAGATTACACAGACACAATAGCGATTATCAGCGAAACGAAAAAGGTTAAGTAGATGCTTTGCAGTGGGAAGCAATCAAAATTACTAATCATCGCACGACGTTGAAATGATGATCTCATAACTTCGGTGTGCATGCATGAGCAGAACGGTAATTCAAGGCGGCTGTTGAACATAATTAGGTAGCAAAATGAAGATATTTGCAGACTTAATTTATTAATCACGCAAAAGCAAAAAAAGAAAATAAATAACATGAAAAAACGTGGAACACGTCAGCGAGAGTCAGATGCTTGATGATACGGCCACAACTTTGAACCATTGATGACTTTCGGAAGAGGAATTCAGATCAAAGTAGTCAACCAAAAAGTAGCTGGACCTACTTGTTCAGTAATCCGGTAGGGACTAAACCATCGTGACCTGAATTTTCCAGCCGAGCGATTTGATTTTGCATTATAAAATAACACAAGCTGTCCTATCTTAAAAATTGGAGTTTTAAGATACCGATCATGAGTACAAGCTTGTCTTAACTGCACTTCCTGAATAGTCAGAAAACTTTTCCAGCGATGCTCATCTAGTTCTCTAAGAGTATCCAACCGAAATGGCAAGGACTCTTCCGGTAACAACTTCTGAGTGATGGCCACACGTAAACTAGGAATAACAACTTCCATCGGAGCTATGGCTTCCAGTCCGTAAGCCAGTTTGAAAGGGGTTAGTCCTGTTGCTACCTTGTATGAAGTCCAATATGCCCATAATACTGCAGGTAAGAGTTGATCCCATCTTTCCGGTGATTCCAGAATCAGTTTAGGAAGCATATTCAACAAAGTCTTGTTTGTACTTTCAGCTAAGCCATTTGCACAAGGATAATACGGTGAACTGAACTTATGCATAATCTGAAAAGAATGTTTGAGTACTTTCATTAAATTGTTAACAAAATACGTGCCTTGATCTGTCACAAGCTCTAGAGGTAAGCCAAAACGTGGGAAAACATCCTTCATTAGACACTTTGCCATCGAAACAGCTGTGGCGGACCGTAAAGTGCAAGCTTCTGCCCATCTGGTAGCGTAATTTGTACATGTTAGAATATAACGATTATTACTGAGTATTGCTGGAGGTGTAATAGGTCCAATAAAATCAAGTCCCCACTTCTGGAAAGGTTCTAAAGGTAAGACAAGTTGTAGAGGGAAAAAATGGCGTTGTAAGGGATGTCCAGACCTCTGACAATTATCACATTGCTTGACAAACTCAGATACATCCCTGTACATAGTAGGCCTCCATAGTCCGCTTTGCAGAATTTTCCAGTACGTTAAATCTGCTACAAAATGCCCACCGAAAGGTATTGAATGTGCTAAAGCTATAACTGAGTTTACTTCACGTGGAGGAATACAGCGAAGTAAAACTCCAGTGTGATCCATATAATACAACTCTCCACTAATCAACCGAAATGTGCGACTGTAAACTGCAATTTTCTTACGCATTGTAGGAGAAATCTGAGCAGGAAGACATCCATCAGTAAGAAAATTTAATATCTGATCATAATATGTAGATGGCATAGGGGGTTCCGCAGATTCATCATTAGTTGATTCAGTAACATAAATCACGGGTGTGGTGTCATCTACACCGATCAGAGCTTCACCAGAATCTAAGCGAGAAAGGAAATATGCTAATGCATGTGAACTACCGGGCCGATGAATTACTTCGTAATCAAACTCTTGTAAAAGTAGAACCTAATGTGCTAATGGACCACCTAAATGCTTTTTCCGTACCAGATAGACAAGTGCAGCATGATCTACATGAAAAGTAAATTTGCAGCCAAGTAAATAGTGCCTGAATTTCTTTACAGAATACACTAAACCTAGACATTCTCTTTCAGTTATAGAGTAATTCTTTTCAGCAGGAGCAAGTCTTCTACTCGCATAATAAACAGGCCGAAACCACTTATCAGTTTGTTGCATTAAGACACTCCCAATGGCGATATCTGATGCGTCTACAAAAACATGAAATGGGCATTCCCAATCAGGAGGTTGTAGAATTGGAACCTGTGTTAATAAGCTTTTGAGACGACCAAATGCTGTTTGACATTCCTGAGTCCAAACAAACTGTCGAGGACTATTGGTTATTAATCTATTGAGAGGTATTGCCAAATGAGGGAGCCACCATAAATGTCAACCATGCCACCTGACTTGACCCATGAATCGCATGACTTCTTTCGGCGTAGTAGGCACAGGTGCTTCTAACACAGCTTCAATTTTATCTGGATCGACTTGTATGCCTTGTGCAGACACAATATGGCCAAGCAGCTTACGACATGAAACCGCGAACACAGACTTGTTTGGGTTCAGGGAGAGTCTATATTCACGACACTTCTCAAAGCAACACCCTAAATGATACAGGTGTGCTACCATCTTACCAAATAAAGAGAAATCATCTAGATATACTTGCATGAAAGAAGTAAGATAGAGGGAGAAGATTTCCTGCATACATCATTGAAAAGTACTAGGAGCATTTCTTAATCCAAACCACATAAATGTACAGGCAAAAACACCCCAATTGGTAATGAACGTTGTTTTTGGTATATCTTCCTCAACCATTTTGACCTGATTATACCCACTATATCCATCCAGAAATGAATACATTTCGTGCCCAGCCACTCTATCCAGCATTGTATCAAGAAATGGAAGAGGAAATGGATTTGGCACTGTAGCTGCATTCAGTTTCCCGTAATCCACACATATGCGTAGCTGCTTATTCTTTTTAGGGACGATAACAATGGGTGATATCCACTCAGCATGTTCTATTGGAACAATGAATCCAACTTTTAATAACCTATCAAGCTTTGCCTTTACCTGTGCCGTGTAGTTAGGATTCATCCGGTAGTTGGGTTGTTTAATTGGTTTTGCTTCCGGTTTAAGTACAACTCGATGCTGATATATGCGAGGATCCAGACCCTTCATGTCACGGTAATCCCATGCAAAAACATCAGCGAACTCACGAAGTAACTGGATCAGATCTGCTTGAAATACTTCAGACAATCCTTTCTTTATTTTGATAGGTTGTGGATTAACTTCATCCCCTAAATTATATGTGATCAACTGATCTTCTGGAACATAGAATTGACCAGGTTTTTCTGAATGATCGACTGATTGTAAAAGTTGTTGTATAGCAGTTTCATCCTTAGCAACAGTATTTTCTGTTTCTACTTCTTCGGTCACAGGCATCACCGTACAAACTGCCGGATTCCAGCGATCTACAACAGATTGTAAATCAACAGTCCCTAAGGAAATTAAATCTATGTTATTCTTAAAAAATTCTTCTTCTTCATCATCGGATAAACCATCTAGCATGTGAACTGGTTCTGCCACATAAGGTCTAGCATGTAGTTCACAGGGCTGAATAGCATCTAATTTTACAACATATTTTTGGTTATTGTCTTTGAAAGTGAGTTCCTATGCGGACCAATCCTGTATAACCTTAGCTTGTTTCAGCCAAGGACGGCCAAAAAGAAGGTTATAATCAAGACTAGACTCCGGTAGTTCTAGAACTACGAAAGTCATCTTAAAAGTGGTTCCCTGCAAATTGATTGACACATTCCGTACGAGTCCTGCTGGATGGACTCTGGATTGGTCTGCCATTCTAACAAAAAACTGCACAGGTTCAATTTCGGTCCATCCTAACTTTTTACAAAGTGCTGCAGTAGCTATGTTTACACCGGACCCACCATCAATTAATACTTGAGTAATTTTATGATTTTTGTACCATACCGTAATTAAAGGAACCGAGTGATCCATCGTAGAGTCAATTTGTGGTTGTACTGTTGCCGTTGCTGGAATGCAGGCAGACTCAGGACTGAACTGTTGCTGAAACTGTTGCCGAACTCTTGGTACTAATGCAAGTAACTGGCCAAGAGGGAGAGTAATGGATGCTTTAGATAAAATTTTCCATGCTTGATTTGCTTGATTTATACTTTTCACTGATTTTGAAGACGATGCATCGGTTACTGGGATTTACTCTTGCTCTTGTGCAATTTCTTTTGACAGCGGAACTTGGGTCACCGGAATCTGGTCTAGGAACACTGTAGGTTCCTGGGTGGTCCATTTACTTGCTTTGTCATACATTCTTTGTTGTTCACGAATGCCTGGTTCAAATATCTCAGCTGCTGGTTGTAGTGGCTTGTCGGATCTGGTCTGAACTACTGCAGCTTGTGTTTCTATGGGTGTGATATGAACCATATTTGTCATTGGGTTCTGGCGCTCCTTCTTCCTTTGATCATATTCGGCTGCATCTTTACAAAATCTTCGAATGTGTCCTAATTCACCACAGAAATGACAACAAGGAGGTGGAAAAGCATTACCTTCTTGTGGTGGATCTGTCTGCTAGCGGTTTGCATTGTAGTTATTATTTCTCTATCCTCGATAATTTCGGTAGCCTTGCTGCTGGTTGTTTCTCATTTGAGGAGGTACATAGTGATTGGCACGCTGCCTTGGTTCTTGTATAATTGCATTTACTGTTGCTATTCCCTGCACTTTGGCGTTGTATGCACAATTTTTGGTGGAATGTCCGGTCATATTGCAGATAGCGCAAAACAATTGATTAAGGGCACAAGTAACACTAGTATGCCCTGAATTTTTGCATGTGGTGCAGTACATCTGCCTGGTCAGATCTTCGGAAACATTCTTACTCGGTTTTAACCATTCCAAGTCTTCTGTAAATCCTCCTACCTTATTCTCGAGCTGCAAAGCCATTACAATAACCGCATCTAATGTCATAGCCCCCACACAGTGGATGATCATAATCTGTCTGAGCTGCGGAGTTAACCCATTAATAAACCATTGAGTGATGACATCATCTGGCAGGTTTGCATGGGCCGACGGTAGTTGCCTCAAATGCGTTCGGAACAGGGTGGCATATTCCTACACGGTCTGGTGGAGTTTCTGTTTGTTGTTCTGTAAATAATAAAAAAATTTTGCCAGATTTTTCTTTAACCGGAATCTCTGCAAAAATGCATCCCTTACTGCTTCATAAGTCACAAAATGATTAAAGTCATATTCTGTAAGCCATCTGGCTGCCTCATTAACCAATGTAGACTGAAATACAATAGCTTTGTATGCCGAATCAGGGGGATGATTTAATACTGCATAACTAATTTCAAAAGTACGTACGTGGGCATCAGGATCATCACCTGGAAACCCACTGAATTTGGTGTATGTCACTCCTATTTGAGCCGGTCGGGGTGGAAATGGATGTTGTTGTTGCTGCTGCTGTTGTTGTTGTTGTTGCCCATTCATGGTGTTGGCGGTTGTATTGTTACTATCTTCTAAGTCCCGAGGCTGAATATCTGAACCGTCAGAATCTGTATCGTCAGTTTGTGCACTTTCCGGCTTGATAATATCGTTCAGTATCTTTCGGATTTCAGTTTCGAATAAGCTACCTTCCTCCTTGATATCAAATGAAGGGAAACTTACTCTGAATAGTGGTGACTGGAATGAAGATTCACCAGGAAATGGTAAACCGTCACTGAAAAATTGTGAACTTTCGGCAACGGGTACCGAAGTATCACCGAAATTTATCGTATTTTCACTAGAACAAGGTAATGATTCACCTTCACTGATTTCGTTGGCCAACATGCTTCTATCCTTAGATAAATTCGAATCTTGACCAGATGGTGTTAGGTTAACTGCATACTGCATCCTGGTAGATTTTGGAGTGACTATTTCTTCGATAGACTGTGCCAAAATTGCACCGGAATCTACCGAAATTGCAGTACGTTCCACCGGAATTCTATCGGAATCGCTACTAGCGTTCTTCACTTTCTTGATAACTGGGTTAAACTTATCTGCGCTTCTTCCTCCTGGAGGCGTCCTTAGCAAATTAGGTATCGCCCAGGATTGTTGGTTTCTTCTATGCTTCGGGTATGATTCATCCGAACGAGTAACCGACATATACTACGTTTGCAATACTTTGCGTACTATTCTTCCTTACGGTCGATTCATAATCTATGATCACTTTCACAATCAATCAACGAACACTCTGGATGCCACTTTCCCACAATTAGCTGGCAATACTCTTGATGCCACATTCACACAGACAAATGGCAACAATCTGGTGCCACTTTCCCATAGACGGCACCAGTGTTAAACGCGCTTCTGACGGCAAGCGACGTTTAACAGTATGTGACACAACATGTAAACCATTTGGATTATTAATGCCACTTCCTATTCCGAATGAACCATGGGAACAAATTTCTATGGATTTTATCACAGGTCTTCCCATCATTTCATCACATAATGATATGATTTGAACAATAGTTGATAGGCTTACTAAATATTCATATTTCATTCCATGTAGAAAAACTTTTTCTGCACCTCAGGCTACAAAATTATTCATTAAATGCATTTTTCCACATCATGGATTTCCTAAAGTAATGTTATCTGATCGTGATGTTAGATTTTGTAATCATTTTTGGGTTGTCTTATTTCAACATTTTGGTTCTAAAATAGATTTTAGCTCTGCATTTCATCCCGAAAGTAATGGACAAAGTGAGGCTATAAATAGTACTACTCTTGATTTATTGTGTTGTTATTCATTATGTAGTCCCACTAACTGGAATGAAAAGTTGCCATTACTTCAATTTGCTTACAATAACACCACACACACCACTATTGGTCATGCACCATTTGAAATTGTTTATGGTAAAAAGCTTCCCTCTCCCATGTCACTCACCCAAACCAACATTCCGATGGCTGATTCTATTGTTCAAGGTCACATTTCGGTAGTTCACGATGTTCACGAGCGCATTAGGAAAAGTCAAGAGTGATACACACATAATATCAATTCAAAACGATTAGCTAAGGAATTCAAGGAAAATGATCTTGTGTGGTTGGGCATCATTAAAAGACGTCTCAAAAATATTTTGCAGCATCCTAAAATTAAACTTGCACCATGCTATGATGGAATGTTTCGCATTATCCAAAAAAAATAATGATAATTCATTTAGATTAGATATACCGTCTCATTGGAATATACATAACTCTTTTCATATTAGTTTACTTAAACCATTTAAAGGAACTTTACCACTCACTCTACTTCTTGATGACCCTCCTTTAATTGAAGAACAATCTAAAATCTTGGTTCTTGAGAAAATAATTGATCATGATGTCACTACTACATGCAGAGATAGTCAATATCATAATATTTAGTTAAGTAAAAAAATCACTCTATTGAAGAATGTCAATGGATACATAAAACACAATTAACACCTCATTATGACCAATTAATTTTTGCATATCATACACAAACACATTAATGTAATTTCTCCATGAACATTTTTGTGCATGTGTTTTTACATGGAACATGCTTATTTTCATTCAGTGATGGAATATGTGATTGGCCATCCATGTTTATATTTTTATTTTAACAAGTGAGGTTAGTTGCTTTTTCAACTGAGGCACATGTTATAAATTATGGGATATGTTGAACAAGGCACTGTTGGTGTGTTAATTTATTAATGTATTAATGTGTTTTTGTGTTTTTGATATAGCAGCTGAAGGTTTGTGAGGGCGTGAAAGGCATGAAAGGGAAGACATCAATAATCGGACTTTAGAAAGTACATCAATAATCTGACTGATAATTTACTTTGTAAATAAATCCGCATAGAAGGTTCTATTATTAGAAACAGTTAGAAAAGTAGTGGTTAGAATAAGGCTAATTATAGACTGCAATTTCTAATATTGAAAGCAAAGGCTTTCTACAAAATTCATCAACTTTTACTTTCACGCATGCTTTTCTAAGCCACTCTCATGTAACCACTCTTTTCAACATAATAAAAAATTCCTATAAATACATGCACTCTATGGACTATCAAAACAGAGTGCATGGGGGGAGATTGCACCCAATACTGGGTTCTGTGTCGTCTATTGGCATGTCTATTTTTCTGTGTGTTTTCTGCATCCGCAACCTTTGTGTGTGTGTGAGCAAGATCATGATAGAACAATACCTAGAAAATACCTTAGATCTCCAATGACTGAGATCTTGAACTCCATCCCAAGCTTTTGTTTGATGTACTTGATACCTTCTTCATAATCTCTTGTATAATGAAATCATCTACATGTACATATAAGTAGACAAATAGTTCACCTTCCTTCTTCTAAAAAAATGATGGATATATTTTTCTTTGATTGTATCCACAATTTATTAGATACTCACATGTATTTTATTCCATGCCCTTGGAGCTTGCTTGAGACCATGTAATGCTTTCTTCAACCTGCAAACATAGCCATCATTGACTTTGTCTTCAATCCCTAATAGTTGTTCCATATACACAACTTCCTCTAGCTCGTCATTGAGGAAAGTATGTTTCACATCAAGTTGATACATCTTCCAATTCTTTCTTGCAATACTTGCAATGGTATCTATGAAGGTAGTCATCTTAGCCATAGGGCTAAAGGTCTGCTCATAGTCTATTTTATATGTTTGAGAAAAACTCTTGGCTACAAACCTATATATATAACTAGAAATACTACCACCTCAATGTTTCTTAATCTTATAAACCCACTTGTTTCCAATGACCTTCATATCTTTCTTTCTTAGTACAATACTCCAAGTGTGATTGTCTTCCAAAGCCTTAATCTCCTCTTGCATAACTGCTTTCCATTCCCTGCACGTGTTGGCTTCTTCCATGACGTTTCTCATATAAGCATAATGTCTAGCCATAAATCAATAATTGGTAAGTCTTTCAACTAGATACCTTATTGTATCATACCTTCTAATTTTTTATATATTTTGCCATCTCAAAGTTTGCTACATGTAATAGGTGAACTCAAAAGGGTAGTTTTGCTCAACTTTTTGAGATAAAATCATTTTTTTGCATCAAGGTATTTTAGTCAATGGTCATGGTTGAAAGCAATGATATATTTTGTATGTATTGAGGATAAGTTGGATGGTACCAATTAATCATTATGGGCATATATGATGCATCATGTATTGGTCACAAAAGGAATGTGGGATATTGTGCACGGTGTTGAAAAATGACCTATTACACCTACAAATATAATTATTAAAGGTGATGTAGATGGCATTGAAGATGAAGATATTCAAATTCATGTTTGTGTCATGGTTCATGTTGCACATACTGTAGAGAAACTTCGATAGGATGGCAAAGATTCTCACGCACATGCATTGATGGCTTAATATGTCAGTCATGTGATTATCTCTCATATTCGCTGTTACAAAAAAACAAATGATGCTTGGGATACACTTACCACTTTGTACCAAGTAAGAAATGAGGCTCATGTTGCTTACCTCCGAAAATAGTTGGAGAGTGAGCATACGAATGAAGGAGATTCTATGGATAATTTTTTGACAAAGATCAAAGATTTGAAGGAGTAGTTGATTTCTATAGATGTAGTCTTTCTAGATAGTTCACTTGTGTAGATCATTCTAAATGGTCATATAACATTTTTTCTTCTTCTCTTTGGTTGATGAAAAAAGATACTCCAAATGCCTTATTATTTGAGGAGCTAGTCTCTTTTTTGTTGCAAAAAGATCAATCCAAGTAGAATAGGTTCATTATGCGTATTGCAGTTCTAGATTTCTTAGCTAGTTAGAAGGGCAAAGGTAAATGGATCTCATCTACTAGTAAGTAGAAACCTATTAATGTTGCACACTCAAAGGGGGAAGACAAAGATGAGAAGGAAATAGAGAAGGAGAAACAATTTGGAAAATACTATAAAGGTAAGGATCATGCAAACATAGAAGCAAAACCAATTTTGCAAATATTGTAAATGTAATGATCATATCATAAAGAGTTTTTCAAACTAGCTAGAAAAGGGGCAAAGAAAAAAGAGGCTAAAATGGTTGTTGCACAAGCCTCTACGTCTAAAATAGAGTTTGCAAATCTTTTGCAAAATAAAGAATTGGCATTTACTATTGTTTGTAGTTATGACCCATCTTCTCATGAATAGTGTATGTCTTCAGTAGAGTCAGATGTTTGGTAATTTGACAATGGTGCAACCAAACATATTACCCCACAATGTAGTTTCTTTAGTTCACTTGAGTGTGCCCCTATAAGGAATATTGTCACATGTGCCAACAACTCCTCTTATTGTGTCATGGGAGTTCTTTCACATTTCTAGATGCTTTGTTTGCACCAGCGATCAAGAAAAATCTATTTTTGATTTTCATCATTAGCCAAAACTAGCTTGGTTGTCAAGTTTATTGATGACAGATGTAGAGTTCATGATTTGTCAAATGGAGATGTTACTATTCCTTCTGGCATTTTATGTCATGGGTTGTATAAGCTCATAGAATTTGCAAAATCTTTCAAAGATTCAACATGTATAGTTCAAGATTCTCAATTTATGCGAGATGCAAAGCTTTCGCATGCATGCTCTGGTCATCTGAATTTTACTAGTTTGCTACACCCATAGAAATCTAAAATGGTTCTCTCTACACCAAAACCTAAAGCACTTGATAAACATGTATGTGAAGGCTATATTTTGGGCAAAATGTAGAACTCCTACTTTGCAAAAGATGGTTCAGTTTTAGCTATTCAGATATTGTAGCTTGTTCATAGTGATGTCTATGATCCTATGCAAACACCTTCTTTTGGGAACTACCTTTACATCGTGACTTTTATCGATGATTATTTCAAGCATGCATGGGTGCATCCATGGAAAGAAAAGTTCAAAGTGTTTATGAACTTCAAACAATTTCTAGTTTTGGTTGAAAATCTATTAGCATGTAAAATGGGCACCCTCCATTTTGATCGAGGGGGGAATACATGTCTTCTGATTATAATGTGTTTTTGGTTGAGCATGGGATAAAACATCCGTGTAAAGTGTTGTATACACCTCAACAAAATGGTGTTGTTGAAAGAAAGAACATATCTGTTTCTTCATACTTCTCATCAAATACAAGGGCTCAGAAGAACCAACTTTGGATGGAGTTCACAACCTTGAAGAAGCAACCAAAGCAAAGTGTAGCTGACTATGTGACCAAGATAAAGGATGTAGCTGGCCAACTTGGGAGCATTGGAGAAGAAATAGAAGAGGAGCAAATAGTAGGGCAGATCATAAATGGCATCAAGGCTGATGACAAATGGGAGTCCTTCACCACCGCAATGGACCTATATATGGGGACATGCACATACCTAACCTCAACACATTGATGGGGAAACTCTTCACACATGAGACAAAGCTCAACAAGCATGCAAATAACTCTAGAGGTAACCAATCTTCTGCCCTTTACAAAAGTAAGAACAAAGATAAAGGCAAAGGTAAGAAGAATGAAGAGGATGCAAGTACCTCTCAAGTGAACTTCACAGGTAGAGGAAGAGGTACTAGTGGAAGGGGCAAAGGAGGAACGCAAGGCAGGGGGAGATCCTATAACTCTTCACCTTGCAACATTTATGGTTTGACCAATCATACCATAGATGAGTGCTTTAGGAACATCAAGAATCAAAGAGGAAGAGGCTTCCACATAGGGGCCTATGGACAATCCAAAGGTAGGTTCAATAATAGAGGAAGCAATTACCATCATAATTACAAACAAGGCTACAAGAACAACTATCAAGGAGGCTTTAGAGGTAGAAGAGACTACAACCACTATAAAAAAGACCAAGAGGATTCTCTATTGATCATGAACATGACATCTAAGCAAGGTAAAAATGATTAGCATCTATTCTATATTGACTCTGGTTGTTCAAATCATGTGGCTGGAAATGTAGCATTGTTATCTGATCTTGAAGAACCCAAAGGGAGGCATAAATTGTAGATAGGTGATGACCCTAGGCACTTTGTAAAGAAGATTGGAAATGTTAAAGCATTTGATGGTAACATGAACCTCGTGAGTAAGGTATTATATTTTTTAACCATAACGAAAAACCTAATCTGTGTTGAGGAGATTGTTGAGAAGGGCTTATAGGTTAGATTCACAAGGCATGGAGCATATGTGGAGGAACCACAACAAGGCTTCAAGATGATTGCAAAAGGTGAGAAATTTGGTAGACTCTTTACATTTGAAGTTGAAGATACAAAAAATATTTCTCTCTTCAACTACAAAAATCAAACCCTATCTGAATTAGAGATATGGCATAAGAGACTAGGTCATGTAGGTGAAAGGACACTAACGCAAATATGTAGGGATCAGAGTGTGCTCAACATTCCAAATGTGTCCAAGCAACACATGATTTACAAATGTGGAGCATACCAATTTGGAAAATTACACACGCAACCATTCAATAGAAAAGGATACATGTATGAAGTCTACTTGGAGCTTGTGCACACAAATGTGTAGGTTCCCAATAGGGAGCCATCAATCTAAGGATCAAGGTACTATGTTTCATTCATAGACGACTACAGTAGATGGTAAATTATTTACTTCATGAAGCATAAAGATGAAGTCTTCACTTGTTTGAAGAGGTATTTGGCATTGGTTGAGAATCAAACAGGTAGAAGCTTGAAGAGGCTCAGATCTGATGGAGGTGATGAGTATTTTTCACATGAATTTGACTCCTTCTTACTCGACACAAGCATAAAGAGAGATGTTACAACAAGGTAAACTCCTGAACAGAATGGAGTGGCAGAGAGAAGAAATAGATTAATATTAGAAGCTACAAGATCAATGTTGAATGAAAAGAAACTTCCAAATAACTTATGGGAAGAGGCTCTTTCCACAACCACATACTTAATTAATAGGCTTCCATCCAAGTCCTTGGATGGAATGACACCTTATGAGGCATGGAATGGTAGGAGACCTTCCTTAGAACATTGTAAAATCTTTTAGTGCATTTCTCTGCACATATACCCTCATAGATTAGATGAAATCTTGATACAAAGGATGAAAGATGTTTATTCATTGGCTATGATCAAAATCAGAAAGGATATAGGCTGTACAATCCTACTAACAAAGGATTCAGAGTTAGTAGGGATGTGGTGTTTGATGAAAATAACTCCTGGTTTGAACATGATTAGAGGAAAATCAAGCTACCCTATGACTTGGAAAGTGATCTTCCAGCTTTGACTCAAGAAGAACCACAAATATCAGAAGATGTCAACTCAGAAGATGAAGAACAAATTGACTAAAAAGCTTCGAAGTCCAAGGGCAAGACAAAATTGAAACAACTGGAAGACATTCAAGAGTCATTTAGCCAAGCACTTAGAAGAACTGAAAGGGAGAGCAAGAAACCCATAAGGTATGGCTATGAGACATCACTAGTCACCAAGCATTCTATATACATGACTGAAAATTCTATGTTAGAGGAGCCTTCTTCATTTGAAGAAGCCCATACGAAGTAAGAATAAATAGAAGCTATGCAGGAATAAATTGAAGCACTTCAAGAGAACAATAGTTGGGATTTGGTCCACAAGAAACCAAGCATGAAGGTAATAGGATCCTGGTGGATTTACAAAGTAAAGAAGAATTCAGATGGTTCAATTAATAGATATAAAGCAAGGCTAGTAGCAAAAGTGTTTTCTCAAACCCATCGAGTGGATTATGAGGAGACCTTCTTGAAAGAACTTGGTGAAGCTTGTAGGAGGTAGAAAAGTGTGTTTCCAAGCGATCAATTTTGTTCAAGCCAACTGGCACAAGACCAGCCCTTGAGGTTATGGAGACTCAAATAGACCTTATAGGCATGCCATAAGTGCAAATAAATGCACTTTTTCCTTTGGAGCATCAAAGAGAAGGAGTTGATACAAAACAGATAGATGCGCGGGTAGACTAGCTCAAAAAAGTTACTGTCTATAGAAGAGACAATGAACTTCAAATGCTCATAGCAACCAACGTGCTTACAGTTAGAAAATATCCTTTTATGTGCCTCATACACATAGGTTTGAGTGTATATAATGCAAAAAATTATAAGGAATAAGCAAAATATGCTATATGAATGAATCACACACTCAAGGATGGTACCTCCTATGTTTCAGTAATACGTAGAGATTGACCCCAAGATAGAAACATGTAGATTTCTCCAAATATACTCAACCAAATGCTATGAGCGTTTATATCCATAAACTAGACACTAATATCTTTCCAATGAGCCATCTTGCACTCAATTTAGAGCTCTATAGAGAGAGCAGCAACCTCTACAAGATTACTGTTGGCGAAGAAGATGATGTAGAAAATTAAAGGAGCAAGACAATGATGGTCACAAGTGTATGTATATTGCTTCCATATATTGTACAAGTGATTTAAAGTCTTTATTTAGACTCTAGAAGTGTTCCATGACTTCTACAAGTGGAGTTTTAATTCAAATGAAGGTGGGAATGGTTGTTGAAGGGAACCAATTCACTTTCCTACAATCTAGGAAAAGTGAAGATCTAATTTAATCTACTTTTAGGTGATTTACTGCTTGATTGAATTCAAATCAAACACCACAAATTTGTGGGATTTGGGCTATATCTTTCTACCTTTACATGTATAAAGCTCAAGGCTTTTACAATGTTAAAAGATCCACAGAAAAATCTTTTGAAAAAATACAATAAGTGAGCATAAGAAAAAGAACTCTCCAACGAATACTCTTTGGACGTAATAGCCTTTGATGTAGACCAAATCCACCTCAAGCATAGTGTAAGCTTGTTGTTCCAACAGATCCCCCTCAAGCTAAAGTATGCTTGAGTCTTCATCCTCTAATAGGTTGAATACCTGCCATAGCTTTGAATCTTCAAAGCTTTATTCCATCAAGTGCCTTCGTCATCATATCTTCTACTTTCTTTTCAGTTGGAACAAAAGAAATGTCAATATCCTTTGCCATGAGTTTCTCTCTGATGAAGTGGTAATGAACCTCTATATGTTCGGTTCTTGCATGGAAAATAGGGTTTGCTGCTAGATGCATGGAACTTACATTATCTCCAAATATGTGAGGTTTGGAACTCACAAGTCCCAAATCTATATACAATGCCTTTAACCATATTGCCTCTTGAGTTTCTATGGTTAAGCCTCTGTACTCTGCTTCCATCAAGGATAAAGCAACTGTTGGTTGCTTCTTGGAACTCCATGACACTAGCTTTGAGCCTACAAATGCTAAGTAACTAGAAGTACTTCTTCTATCATCCTTAGCTCCTGCCTAATCTGCATCTGAATAGATTTTGACATCCAAATTTGAGGAGTAAGGATAGAATATACCTTCATTGATTGTACCTTTGGGATACTTAAGTACTCTCTTAGTTGCATCCATGTGTGGTCTTCTCGGTGAGTGCATGAACTGACTAAGCACTCCCACACTATATGAGATGTCTGCCCGTGGATGAGTAGCATGTATAAAGCTACCTACCAAGCTTTGATACTCTTTAATGTCTTCAATTTTCTCACCTTCATAAACACTAAGTTTATGATTCATCTCCAAAGGTGTACTTGCAGGTTTAGTGTTCTCCATTTTGAACTTTAGATCTTGAATGTATCTTCTCTTAGTCAAATACATTTCTTCATCTGTGTATATCACCTGCATACCTAGGATATATGTGAGCTCACCTAGGTCACTGATTTTAAAATCCTCTTGCATGTGTCTCTTCATCCTCTGAATGCCATTCAGATCATCACCTATCACAATAATATCATCTACATATACACATAGATAGATAACCTCACCATGATCCCTTTTGATGAATAGAGAAGGATCTGAGTTGCTTGGTCTGAACCCTTGATCTTGAAGGTGTGTAACCAACCTGTAATTCCAAGCTTTAATCTTCAATCCATACAATGCTCTCTTAAGTCTACAAACATAAGATGGATGATTAGGGTTTTCAAAACCTGGGGGTTGTGACATGTATACCTCTTCACTTATCCAACCATTTAAAAGTGAATTTTTCACATCGAGTTGGAGGAGTCACCAATTCTATTGTCAAGATCTTGCTCACGTGCAAACAGAGGTTATGAACACAAAAAACACACAGAAGAATAGACGCAACAAGAGACGAGACTGAACATAGTATTGGGTGCAATCTCCCCCGATGCACTTTGTTTCGACAATCCACAGAGTGCATGTATTTATATGAATTTTCTATTACATAAAAAAGAGTGGTTACATGAGAGCGGCTTCAAAAAGCAAGCGTGAAACTAAAAGCTGGTAACTTTTACAGAAAGCCATTCCTTTCAATAACAGAAACTGCGGTCTACAACGACCCTTATACTAACCATTACTTTTCCAACTGATTCTAACAATAGAACCTTCTATGAGGGTTTATTTACAAAGTAAATAATAATTATTCGGATTATTGATATCTGCCCTTTCACGCCTTGCACGCTCCTCACGAACCTTCAATTGCTATATCAGAAACATCAAAAACACATTACCACATCAATAAATTAACACTCCAACAATTACTTGTTCATCACATTCCATAATTCATAACATGCCCCTCAGTTGAAAAAGCAACAGACCTCAATTGATAAAATAATAAACATGGATAGCCACTCACATGTTTCATCACTGAATGAAAAAAAAAAAAGCATGTTCCATGTAAAAACACATGCATGGAAATGTTCACGGAGATGTGAAGTTATTAAGATTAACCATGTGATGCTTGACATAGTTTAGGGTCCATGAGTATGAATAGAACAAAACCCTCTTGCTATAGACTTTCCTTATGCTCAACCTTAGATTCTTGAACCTAATTTTTACCCATGCAACTTATCTTGGACCCTCAATCTAGTGCTTTCTTCTCGGGATGCACCCTTAGGGAATGTACCCTAGCAAAATGTACCCTATCCGGATGTACCATGATGTACCTTAACAAGATGTACCCTGTCTGGATGTACCTTGGTGTACCCTGGCAGGATGTACCCTGAGACGCGCCGCATCGCGTCGCACCGTGCCGCCTTGAAAAGTAAGAAAAAATGCAAGTTATGTTAAATTTAAGAGGAGAGAACTTGAGTGATAACTCCAAGAAAGAGTGTAGTGGTAAAAGTACTTCCCTCGAAAGTAGGAGGTTGTGGGTTCAAATCCTCCTACCTTAGGGAATCTAAACCTCTCTATTGCCACTCAAAATTAAAATTGCCTCGCGCGTAGCCAACAGTTGCCAAGGGAGCCTTGGGTGGCAATGTTGCCAATGTATTGCCTAAGTTATTTCCTAAGTTCTTTGCCTTAGTCGACGCCTTGGAGTAAACATAGGTGTAAACATAGGAGTAAACGTAGGTTTCTGGAACTGGAACAGGAGTAGGAACAGAAACAGAAATAGAAACAGGAATAGGAATAGAAACCGGGGATGGAGATGAAGATGAAATACATAGAACAGAGAACAGAATCCTCCCTATTGACGCGTGTAGAGCTCTGATACCATTGTTGTCAGGATCTTGCTCACCGGCAAATAGAGGTTACGAACGCAGAAAACACACAAAAGAATAGATGCAACAAGAGACGAGATCGAACACCATATTGGGTGTAATCTCCCCCCATGCACTCTGTTTCGACAGTCCACAGAGTGCATGTATTTATAGGAATTTTTGATTACGTCGAAAAGAGTGGTTACATGAGAGCGGCTTCAAAAAGAAAGCTTGAAACTAAAAGCTGGTAACTTTTACAGAAAGCCATTGGTTTCAATAACAGAAACTGCGGTCTACAATGACCCTTATACTAACCATTACTTTTCTAACTGAAATAACAATAGAACCTTCTACGAGAGTTTATTTACAAAGTAAATAATAATTATTTGGATTATTGATATCCGCCCTTTCACGCCTTGCACGCTCCTCACAAACCTTCAACTACTATATTAGAAACATCAAAAACACATTAATACATCAATAAATTAACACTCCAACAATTACTTGTTCAACACATTCCATAATTCATAACAAATTCCTCGCAGTAGCTACACTTATCAATGTCGTGATTGTAGTCATCTTTGCAACTGGTGAGAATGTTTCCTCATAGTCTATACCATGAGTTCCATGACATTGGAACCAAATACCAAGTGTCCATCTCCTCCAATGCATCTATTTCTTCTTTCATGGCCTTTTCCCAATTAGGGTTTCCCTTTGTCTCTTCATAGGTTGATGGTTCTTCTAAAATTGAATCTTTTGTCAAGTAGACTGAATGCTTTTTAATAAATGTGGAATCATATCCATACCTCTTTGAGTGTTTCTTCTCTCTTGCTGATCTTCTAGGTGCTTGTTTGGAGCATTCTCCAACCTCTTGCATCTTTGCTTTGCCTCTTGACTTCCATAGCTTGTATTCCTTTTCCCTTTCATCTTGGTCATTTTTTGTATCACTTCTTGGATCTTGGACTTGTGTATAATGCTTGCTTCCTAATTGATGAGAATCAGAATCATGATCATATGGTAGAGTTACCTTTTGTTTGTCTTCATCATACCAAGACCTCTATTCTTCAAACACAACATCTCTACTTGTAGTGAATTGCTTGGTTGAAGGAATATAGAGCTTGTAACCCATCTGAGTTGAACTGTATCCAATAAAAACTACCTTTGTTGCCCTTTCATCTAGCTTACCTCTTATTTGTGATGGTACATGAACATAAGCCAAACAACCAAAAACCTTGCAATGTCCAAGACTAGGTTTTCTTCCATACCATGCTTCATAAGGAGTCATACCTTGAAGTGATTTGGAGCATGCGATAAGTGCAAAGAAATGCACTATGTCATTTGGAGCATCAAGGAGAAGGAGTCGATACAAAACAGATAGGTTCGTGGGTCGAATAGCTCAAAAAACTTACTATCTATGGAAGAGACCATGAACTTCAAATGCTCATAGAGACTAGTGTGATTACAATTAGAAAAATTACTTTTATGGGCATGATACACATACGGTTGAGTGTATATAATGCACAAAAGTATAAGGAATAATCAAAATATGCTATAGGAATGAATCACACTCAACGATGGTACCTCCTATTTTTCAGGAATACAAAGAGATTCACCCCGAGATAGAAACACTGCAATTTATCCCAATCTACTAAATCAAATGCTATGAAATGTTTTAGGCATAAATTAGACACTAATAAATCTCCAATGAGCCATCTTGCACTCAATTTGGAGCTCTATTGAGAGAGCTGCTACCTTTACAAGATTATTGTTGGCAAAGAAGATGATGCAAAAAATTGAAGGAGCAAGACAATGATGCTCACGTGTATGTATATTGCTTCCATATATTGCACAAGTGATTTCAAGTCTTTATATAGACTCTATAAGTGTTCCAAGACTTTTACAAGTGGATTTTGAATTCAAATGAAGGTGGGAATGGTTGTTGGAGGGAATCAATTCACTTTCCTACAATCTAGGAAAAGTGAAGATCTAGTTTGATCTACTTTTAGGAAATTGATTGCTTGATTGAATGCAACTCAACCACCACAAACTCGTGGGATTTGTTCTATATCTTTCTACCTTTACATGTGTAAATCTCAAGGCTTTTACAATGGTAAAAGATCCATGAAAAAATCTTTTTTAAAAATACAATAAGTGAGCATAAGAAAAAGAACTCTCCAATGGATATTCTTTAGATGTAATAGCCTTTGATGTAGATCAAATCCACCTCAAGCATAGTGTAAGCTTGATGTTCCAACACTTCTCACCTGTGGGTAAGATGCCAACAATCAAAGTTTTAGTAAGTATTGCTACTTCAAATAATTAGAACTTGTATGAGTTCGATGTTAAAAAAGCATTCCTTAATGGATGGATCTTTGAAGAGGTCTACATGGCTCAACCACCAGGATATGACAATCAAGAAAAACAAGATTTTGTAGGTAAATTGAGCAAGGCATTGTATGATCTAAATCAAGCTCCTAGAGCTTGGAACCATAGGCTTGTAACATATTTGGAGGACCAATGTTTTGTTGGTAGCAAAGCATATTCTTATTTGTTCATTAAGAAGAGTAACTTTGAAGTCATTTATCTATGTGTTTATGTGGATGACATTATCATTACAGGGAATGATGCCATTGGCATCAAGAAAATCAAAGGTCAAATGATGGAAGAGTTTAAAATTCGTGACCTTGGTTTGTTAACATACTTTCTTGGATTAGAACTTGTATATTCATATTCTAGTGTCTTTATTCCTCAAAGGAAGTACATTCATGATATCCTTGTTAAGTTCAAGATGGAGAATGCGAAAATTCCAGGTAGACCCATGGAACACAATCACAAACTTAGTTCTCATAAGGGACAACTACTTGAAGAATTACAAGTTATGTAAGGCTTGTTGGAAGTCTCAATTATGCAACCCTAACAAAAGTAGACATATGCTATCGAGTAAGCACACTAAGTCAATTTATGCATACAACAAGAAAACCTCACATGGAAGCTGCCAAGAGGATCTTAAAGTATCTAAATGGTACCATAAATGAAGGGCTATGTTATCCATTCACATATGACTTGGATATCAAGCTATATCCTAATGCAGATCGGGCTGGATCAAAAGACGATAGGAGGAGCACTTCTACCTACTTATCTTTCGTAGGTTCAAAGTTAATTTGATGGTCATCAAACAACCAACTCTGGCATTGTATTCAACTGAAGCTGAATATAGAGGCTTAGCAAATGCAACACAAGAGGCTATGTGGCTCAAGCTACTTTACACAGATTTGGGATTACATTCTTATAGTCCAATGATCTTTGGAGATAACACTACCTGAATTCAGTTGGTTGCTAATCCTCATCATGCAAGGACTAAGCACATTAAAGTGCATTACCATTATGTGAGATAGAAGCTACTTAGAAAGGACATACAATTATCCTATGTATTAACAAATTTGCAATGTGTAGATATGCTAACCAAATCTTTGGAAGGAACTAAGATAAACAGGTTCAAGATGATGGTTGGGTTGTAGGAAATCAAGGAGAAATGAAGACCAAGCATGTTAGGCTTGAGGGGGAGCTATTGGTGCAAGTGATTCCAAGCCAACATACTTGGAAAATTAGTATTCATTTCATATAATTATTTGAAGTCACATATGACTATTCCCTTGTAAAAAGCAATTTACTTTTATCCTTGTAAAAGTGCATATGTTAATTACACTAGTCTCACGTGGAGTTAGGAGGAATCAAATCACGAATCACTTGGTAGGTGATTGATGAGAAAGCAAGTCCTAAAGTTTAGGATTCACTTTATGGTAAGAGCTGTTCAAAAAATGGCTCCAACTCTAGCTATAAAAGATGGATCAACATCTCGCATGAAGAAGAGCCCGATTTAGAGATCATTTGAGAGGGATATATAGTGACTAGTGATCTCATCCTATAGCTCCATATTACCCTCACATTGTGCAGTTGCATATTTCCAAAATATTTTTAACTCTATGTGATTTAATGCACATACATTGATCATATCTCATTCTCTCTTCTCTATCATGTTCATCTCGAAATAGTGAACTTCTCATACTTAGTTCTTAGTCCATACTTGATCATTTCATGTGATTTAAAGTGATATAGATTCATCATATTTTCTAGTTTATTATTAAAAAGTTTCACTATCATTGCTTTACTCAAGCTTGAGATATATTCAAAACTCTGCTCACTATTTTGCATAGTGTTGAAGCACGACAATGTTGGGATGAACATTTGAATTGCTAAGCTTATTTCTTAGAGTACACTTGATAATTTCAACTAAAATTACTTGTGATTGGTAGCTATCTAAGTCAATTGCATACTCTCAAAAGTAATTTGATCAATTGCCGGCAAGTTAAGAGCACTGTTCATTTTACTAAGTAGGTTTTGAAACCAAAATAGTAAGTTTTAGCTCATAGTTGAATTTCCTACTCATCTTTTTTGATCCATTGATTAGAGGATCATACTCCAAAGCACTTAGGTGATTATTTGTGAGTATTGGGAAGCTCAAGGGGTCTACATTTCACTCCTTAGCTTGTTCTTGGCTGGTGTGAAGCAGGGACCTGCAACATCACTTCATTTCTAGAATCTATCCACAATCTCCTCCAAAATTTTTTCCCTCTTTAGGAGGTTTTTTCCCTTGGCTCGTGTATTTGGTAATCCTAGAATAGAGTGATTTGCAACCATAGCTTTGATTCCTCTTTCATTGAAATGTTATAATCTCTTATGCCAGAGATCAAGTTCTGTAATCACTCCTTCATCATGTGTGAGCAAAGCTTGACCAATGTTCCCTTGCACTCTTAAAGTAAAGAGACTACCTTCTTTCTTACCACAAACAATCTGATTATCCATTCTCTGGATCTTCAAAAAATACTCCTTCATTTGTAAACCTGGCTTGAGAACCTTTTTCAACTATCTATCCCACACTAATCAAGTTTTTTGGCATTGTGGGAACATACAAAACATTGGTTAGCAAATTTGCTCCACTCTTGCATTTCACTTTTCCAATTGAATGTACACTATGTCTTGTATTATCACCTGTTTGAATTGTATCACTAGAAATACCTTTTTCCAATTCTAACATCAATTCTATGTTTCTTGACGAATGATTAGAACATCCAGAGTCAATGTAAAATACCTTTAGATCTTCTTTGTCTGATGTGCTGATTGAGGTCATCATCAATGATGTATGAACTTCATTCTGTGTGTCATTTGAATAATTCTAGTAGGTGGTGTTGTAGGATTGATTCTGTCCCCAACTTCTTCCTCCACCTCTACCATAGCCTCCTCTTTGACTTTGTCTACCTCTTTGAAAATTAATTTGATATCTTCCACCTCTGCCTCTACTATTGTTATTCTGATTTTGATTAGATCCTTGTTGATATGCCAACAGTCATGAGCCAAATGATTACTCAATCCGCAGATCTAGAAAGCCTTCTTGTTGTTATTTTGATTACCTCTTCCTCTTCCAAAACCTCTTGGTCTTCCTCTCCCAGTGCCTTTAACTCTTGCATAATAAACTTGAGAAGTTGACTCTTCTTCATCCTTTGCTTTACCTTTATCTCCTTTCTTCTTGTTCTTCATGTACATTGCATAACTTTGTCCTTTATCTCCATCTCCCTTCAAGTCTTGCTCAAATGTGAGCATCAAACCAAGCAACTAGCTCAAATCTGGAACATAATGATTTAACGAAAGTTCTGTTGATAAGACAAAAGGTTTCCACCTTTCATCTCCTCTCAAACCTATAAGTAATTGAGCAATCAACCTGTGGTCCTCAATATCTTCATCTATGGATCCAAGACTATCTGCAAGATCCTTCATCTTAGTGACATAATCATTAATACCTTGTCTTGACTTCTTCTTGAATGTTGTAAACTCTAGCCATAGACTTGCTTTCCGTGCTTTAGTACTGCTTTGGAAATGATACTCCAATGCATTCCATATATCTTCACATGATTCCAATCCTCTGATGTGTGGTAACAGATGATCACAGATTGTATTGTAGATGTAGGCTTTTGCACTTGCATCCTTCTTCTGTCAATGCTTTAAAACATCAAGTTCCTCTTTCTTTAAGCAGCTTTCATCTTCAAATACTGGCTTCTCTTCTTCACATGTTCCATATATCATGAGATCCTTACTCATAAGTAAAGCTTCCATTCTCATTACCCATGCAGGATAATTATCTCTGTCCAGTTTGTCAACGGAGATATGATCTGCCATACTCCTTTCCTTCTACTACAATCTGTGAGCTTAAAGGATAATACCTTTTGGAGTCTATTGTGTATGAAGATACTTTTGAAGTAACCTTTTGATGCCTTGTGTCTTCAAATGCTTCAGCTTTCAAACTTTAATGGAAAACTTTCCAAAACTTCTCGTACCTTTGTTGCCTTCTGCTCTTTAGGACCTTTCTACTCTGATACCACTTTTTGATGTGCGAAACACCACAAGAAATAAACTAGTGTGACACTAGAACACCTCTATGGTCACCATTAACTCATTGCCACTCCAAACGTTTAGAAATGATAGTCTAAATTGAGACCTTTGCTTCTACAGAAATTCCTAGTCAGTAAAATGACATACCTTCAGTATTTTGATAATTTCTCTTAGCAAAAGTATTATTTCTCCAAAATCTTTTGGTATATGAAAGTAGAATAGTAGAGCTTTCCAAAAAGCTATTATTTGCAAGAAAGGGATCTCTATAACTCAGGTTATGGCCTTCACAAGATCACCCTGTATGACTTTCCAAAACTAGAAATTTTGCCTCCTTTAGTAATTCTTAGTGTCTAAAAATGAAAATGCAATGCCTAGCATCGAGTTGCAACCAAAAGTCGATGTCAGGCATCGACTTTCAGCTTTTTAGCCACTTTTTCAGTGCTAGAATTACGCCCTTGAACACAGATATGAACAAGACCACTTTTATGTGGGAAGTCGATGCAGGGCATTGACTTTATGTTGAAACTCAATGCCAGGCATCGACTTGCTCCAAAAACCTCATGTTTTCAAGAAGATTGAGCAGTAGGTCCCTTCACATAGGCATGCGGTTTTCTTCTAAAGCTTTGACCTTCAAATATATATCCAATTGGTGAGTGTTTCTCCAACAAGAGATAGATAGATAGATAGATAGAGAGAGAGATAGATAGATAGATAGATAGATAGATAGATACATAGATACATAGATAGATAGATAGATAGATAGATGGATACATAGATAGATAGATAGATAGATAGATAGATAGATAGATAGATAGATAGATATATAGATGGATGGATAGATAGACAGATAGATAAATAGACATAGAAACAAAAAGATTAATAGATAGAATTATCGATGGCTAACTGGATTGATTGCTAGACATAAAGATAGATAGAGAAGTAAAAACACACACACACAGACACATAGATAAATATACACACACACATATAGATACTATATATATATATATATATATATATATATATATATATATATATATATATATATATATATATATATATATATATATATATATATATATATATATATATATAATATATATATATATATATATATATATATATATATAGAGAGAGAGAGAGAGAGAGATAGATAGATCTAGTCATGTTTTTTCATTAGTACCATGAGTTTTGGTAAGACATCAATATATTCTCATCTTCATTATCTTTATTTATTTCTATTATTTCTTTTATTGTTAAACTTGTGTTCTCATAAATAATTCATTTTTTGATAGACTTATATCAATTTATGGTAGTTTCTCTTCATCATCTGTACAATCAACACGTAAATTATTATTATTATTCCCATCAACTAGATTATTTTTTTAATCATGTAGAACGATTCTAATTTCTCTGTGAGGTGCCAATAAATCAATATTTGATGATGAATTCAACATGAATTTCTTCAATCTCTATAATAATAAATTTGTTAAACAATGGTCGACCTTTAGGTTGAACATGAATGACTGGTCATCAAGGATGAGCATCACGCTTTTCATAAGAAAATGTTTGTTCTATATTTCTAGGAAGAATATAGGATTCTCTTGGTAATCACATTATAGAAATAATGAAGTATATCATAAGAAACATGATTTTGTTACCTGTTTGAATATACAAAATGATATTCTATAGATACCAACAATGATCCCTACGTAGCCTTCCATCAAAAGCTGGTTCTTCCTAGCCCTTGTATTTGATGAGAAGTATGAAGAAAGTACTTCCCAAGTCTCTTGGAAGGTCTTACAATTCCTAATATGAGGTAATAAGAAAGGATCAAATACATGGTAGATTGATAGTGGATGTAGCAACCATATGAGTTGTAACAAGGAGTTCTTCTCAAACATGAAAGTGCCATCAACCAAAGGACATGTGGAAATAGATGATGACACTCCTCATGCTATTACATACATAGGTAATGTTATGCTAAAAGGCTCTCATAGATCCAAGTGCTTGAAGGATTTTCTTCATGTCCCCACAATCACAAACAACTTAATATTTGTGGGGCAAATGGTTGAGAGAGGATTGCAGGTCAAGTTCAATTAGAAAGGATGCTTTGTGGAAAACCCTAAAGAGGAGTATAGATTGATAGGAAAAGGCAAAAGGAAGTTTATTGACTTTAAATGTGAAGCCTAACCTGAAGAGCACAACTTATTTAACATTTCAAAACAAAAAGGTATCAGAATTAGAGATATGGCACAAAAGGTATACACACATTAATACCCAAAGATTGGATTTTGGGAAAGCAGAGAAGATTACCATTCAAGAATAACAAGTATGTGAGCTATCATCCACTTGACATTATTCATACAGATGTTTGGGGACCAGCAAAGGAGAATTCAACTAGAGGTAACATGTATTTTGAAACTTTCATTGATGATTGTAAAAGGATGACTTGTATCTAGTGTATGAAGCATGAATAAGATGTTTTTAATATTTCAAGAATTTGAAAGCTTTTATTGAAAGAGAATGTGACAAGTACATCAAGCACATAAGGTCAAATGGAGGAGGATAATAATTCTCCCATGAGTTCTTTGATTTGTTGGAGACTAATAGTATCAAATGGCAAATCACATGTAGATACACACTACAAAAAAATGGTGCAATAGAGAGAAAGAATAGGTATATTGCAGAATGTGATGGGGCAATGATGAAGGAGATGGGAATGCCAAATTCTTATGGGGATGATGCAGCAACCACCACTATATACATCATGATTAAATATCCCACATTAGGTATACATGCTACTACACCTTATGAAGCTTGGTACAATAGGAAGCTAGATGTATCACATTTGAGAGTCTTTGGTTGTACATGCTATGTATCAATACCAAATGAGTTAAGGACCAAGCTTGATGATACATGAGAAAGGTGTGTCTTCATAGGGTATGCAGGAGAGCAAAAGTTCTGTAGGCATCATAACCCTACAACAAAGGAATTAAAAGTATCAAGGGATGTCAGATTTGATGAGCTTCTACCTTGGTATGCTACAAGTGTATCTATGTAGGATAATGAAGATGATGAAAAGAGGATTTCAACAGATGAATCAGAGAACATGGTTCTTAGTGGACCAAAAGAGTCAAGCTCTTAACCATCTTGGGATAGAAGTAGTCCTAAATCAAGTCAATAAAGTGATGCAAGGAGTAGAAGTAAAGTCAAAGTCACAAAAATAGAGGAGGATGAAGACCTATGGATTGAGCTCAACAGAGACCATCATGGGAAGAAGGGGGAGATCTCAAAGACTAACAACAACAAATATCCAAATCAATAGAATGGTGAAATAAGCATTGGGGTTTGAAGTGTGCAGAAGCACTTGAACAATACAAGGAAGAAGAAGAAGAAGAAGCATGGAGCACAACACAAAATACTAAATGTATTACCAAGCGAATGTACAAGAATAAGTGACCCGTTAGGATTTTAGCTAAATGAAGACGAAGGCTATATGCAAGCAAGTACATCCAGAAGTTGATTAACAAGAAGGAATGAAGAAGCTCCTATATTTGATGAAGAGGTGTATCTAGACACATGTGAAGAATGTGAACCAAGGAGGTCAAGTAGGACAAGAAACCAGAAAGGTATTCTTATGATACTTCTTACATAACTCAGAAGAACTATGCATATATGGTCAATGATGATGAAGAACCTCAGAACTATGATGAAGCAAAAGGTAAGAAGCAATGAAGGAAGAATTCAATGCACTAGAGGAGAACAAGACATGGGAACTTGTTCCTAAACCAAATGGTAAGAAAGTAATTGGAAATAAATGGGTTTATAAAGTGAAGAAGCTTGCAGATGGAAGTATAGCTAGATACAAAGCTAGACTGGTGGTGAAACGCTATGCCCAAACCTATGGCATAGATTATGATGAGTGCAATAGAACAAGGATTACGACCACCACATACTAGAGAGATGACTCTCCTCCCAACCAAATGCCTCTATATATAGCTCTCTCCAGGGGACTGCCTTCTTGGGCAGGTGGATACTAATCATCCAAGTGTCAGCCATGTAACTACATGTGCGCCAAGTGTCTAGTGGATGCTTCTAGAAGGTTCTAGAGCTCTTTGGGCAAAATACTCTTCCCATGTACCTCATGGGGATTGAACCCAAGACCTCGTCCTTCACATCCTTGAGACTTAACCACTAAGCTAAGTGGATCACTTGTTCACAAGAGCACAAGACCTCCTAGTAAGTCTAAACTCGAGATCTTTGGTCATACACACGGATGACCAAACGGTGTCCGATTTCAGATCTGTCTGAACCGGCCAGACCCTTGGATCATAGACTTACTTTATTACATTCTTCCCCCCTTGGAAAAGATTTTCGTCCTCGAAAATAGAGCTATATACATACTGTAGGCAACCCCCGAGCCTCATGTTCTAAAACTGGAAGAACATGGTCATGTTCTAGAACTGGAAGAACATGTCTCATCTCTGTGGTGGTATCCTTGTCCAAATGATTCTAAACACTATCTCGCTTTGCACTTTGATAAACTAGTCAAAGTACAAAGTAGTGAATGATAATAAGGGTGGATCTAATGACATCCCTGGCTAATTCACAATTTCTGGATGTGCGATCTAGGCACAAACATGTGAATTAGGTGGATTCAAATTACTAGTCCATTTCTGGGCATGACTGATGCATGGGCTTAGTAATGAAGGTGGGATTCTTATCCCTCGCAAGACTTTGAGAATTCTTGATTCACTTGAATTTGTTTTGGAGAACTTGAAGTTTGGTTGTCCCATACATCTAACTTTAGATGTCTGTTCAATGGTTTACTTTTATCTAACAGTTACTTGATTTTTTCACCCGACTAGAGGACTACTTTGTCCCAATGAGTTTGAAAAAATCCCATGTAAACTGTAGGAGAAAGTTTACCATTTCGGTGGAATCAACCATACTAACTTCACCAATTCAAATTCAAAATGAAAATTGTCCAACTTAGGACACTTTTCTCAAAGACTTTTAACTGAAAGTTCTTGGGAATTGTCAATCTAATGAGCAATTCCTAACTTCTTTATTCTAGAGTATACTGGACTCTAGGAAATTATTTATGCTATAACTTGAAGCAAAATCAAATGAATAAGTCTACTTAGACTTATCATCTTTTGAAGATTGAAAAGGTTCTTGTACATAACATCTATCTAGGATGTTCAAGTTAGTTATTTTATTCTAACCGGCTAACCTTGGTCTTTTGCAAAAGGAATCAGATACCATATTTGAGCCAATTCCAAAAGATTTGGAAAGCGGAAAGAAATAACTAAGACTCTGTACAACCAATTCAAACTTCGAATATACAAAAATTTGTTATGAGTCAAAGACTATATGACTCAGGACTTCAACTTCTCAACGATCTATTTCAATAAGATATTGAAGCATTGACTTTATCTTTAAGAGAAATAAGCTAGCTTCTCAAAAAGATTCAAAGCAAATAAAAAACATCATCCAACCACAAGATACTAGTGTGGTAACCAACATCAGTGTGTCAACCCACTGAGGTTACGCTGATGAGTTTTGTATTCAAATAATGCTTCTCTTGAGACTAAGTTCAGGTCTCATTCAATCTTTTTGACTCCTTGAATACAATTCTTGTGCATTTCTTTGAGTCTAAAAGAGTGAATTTTATCAAGTTACACTAGGAACTTGATGCTTGACTTAGTCAATTAAATCTTTAGTTGAAAAGATCAACTCAAAATCAAAGTCCAACTTCTTTCAGAAATTTATCAAATGTTTCTGATCAATAACACTTAAACTTGAAGTGTTCTATGAAGATCTTGGAAGTTACTTACTTCATATCTTCAGTTTCCTTAATCTTGAAGTCGTCTTGAAGTATCGTAAGATACTACTTTCATCCTTTACGAATTAAACTTTTCCTTGAAGTCTTAATTCCCTTGAGGATGAAACCTAACTTCAAAATCCAAACTAGGACTAAAAGATAATCATCATCCCACGGTCCGATGTCCCATTCCATCTTTCCTACATCAATCTGAGTATAAAATCTGGTGTCCCATACCACCCTATTTTATATTCACATTAATGTGTGGGTGATTCTTATCCTAAAGTCTAAACATCTCTTGATAGAGTACCTTATTTCTTCAATTCTTTTACAAGAATTGGAAGTTTCAGGCATTACCTCTAACTAGATTTTCCTAGGTTTTGATTCCTTCGCATGATCACCTCATGTCAGAATATCAATTCTTCTTTACTGGGGCTTTCAAATGAAAACCAATCAGAATTCCAAGTACTTGAATTTTCTTGAATTCAAGTTCAATTGGTTTACCCTTGACCAATTTTGTAGCGACAAGAGCTTTTGACTTCTTGTCTTTAGATTCCTTTCTTTACTGTTGCTTTAGGTACCTACCCCAGGGACTTTATTTAGGAATCTCTTTACTGCTTAAGTCTTAAGCATCCGCTCATGCTTTCTGGATTTGTACCAAAATCCCTTTAAGGATAGGTAAACACTTATGTTTTACCTTCCACAGACTTAATTACCATTTTCACGGTTGCAGACTACATTCTTGGAATTTCTTTACTCTGTTCAGACTTGGAACAACTTACTCTTTTTCACAGTTTTCCATCGAATAAATGGAACTTGAGTGAATAATTCCCAAAAGGAATTTTATTGCCAATACTTGGGCAATCTACAAAGTAGTTCTAATCGCACATTACTTGGACAATCATGGCCAAGATTGATCAAGTCTGGTTGATCTTGCGATAAAAATAAAGACTTAGTCTTTATCTTTAAGATCTCTTAAACTATCTTTAAGCTTCTTTGCTTACCTACAGGATTTTTAGAGATCTTTCTCAAGTCCAAGCATACACTTATGCCTCTCAGATTCCAAAGCTAAGAATCTTTGATATACCTTTAGGTTATATCACAAATAGGACTTGAAATACCACTTCTAGTGGTTTGGGACGTCCAGGGAACTACTTATTGTTTAAAGAGTATGAAGAATTTCATTCTCAATACTTGAAAGAATGCCATTTCTTCAAATACTTGAGATTCCTTATAGGAAATCAAATAACTTGAGCAAATGATTCATCTTGGAATCTTTTGCAATACTAAAAGAACATTTGAAAGAAATTCTCCCAAAAAAGAATTTACTGATTCAATTGTATTTATTTCCTGAGTATCAAACTAGAGACGAAATATCACATTTGCCAGTATGAAAGTTTAAGTTGAACTTTCATTTATGTGATATCGACTTCTATTCTTGAGTTTGATACAAAACTCATTATTATTGGTCAATCTTCAGATGTTACTAGAGTCCTTTAAACATATTTCACTAATCAAATTTATGTTTAAAGTCCAAGCATCTATTGATTGATCCAATAGTAATGCAACTATGAACACTTTGAACTTTATAACTTGTTTAGGCGAAGTTCATGGATTGAAAATCCATTTCTTGGAACTTTCTATTCCTAAATGAAAAGTTCACACTTGCTTCAAGTCTTTAGGAACTTATATTATTTCCTAAAGACTGCTTAGCTAGTTGCATCATTTATTGCTTAGCTAGTTGCATCATTTATTGCTTAGCTAGTTGCATCATTTACCAGAGATGCAACTATAGAACCTAACATCCTTTTATTGATATCAAGGATCAATTGATGTTGAGGTTTAACCTTTGATTTCCATCACCCCTTGAGATGAAATCAAATGAAATTTTATAAAAGCTTGGTACCTTTATATCTTGGCAAAACTTTTATATCCTAAAGAGGTTTTGCCTTCATCATTCCTTGGACCTATCATATAATATGAATTTATGTGTATTTTGGGAAGAGTTCATGAATCAATTAAGATCCTCTACTTGGAACATCTACCTTCCCAACAATAAATTCATCTTAAACATGGTAGGAGAATGATCTCACATGAAATAGAAGGCTTGACTATTTCATATCTCAATTCCAAAAAGTTACTTACTGAGGTTTCATCATGAGATACAAATCTTGAAACCACAAAGAAACTTCTTTAAACTTTCGAAATCTTCTAAACAGAAGAGTACTCAAGGAACTTGGAAATATAGTTGACGTTCTCATCCAACCTTGGGATGCTTGAGAAGTTATATATAACTAATCAACTAAAGCTTTATCCGCATGACTTTCTAAGTACATCCAGGACTTAGAGTCATCATACATCACAAAAGAGTTGCAAGTAATTAAATTTTCTTGGTCATCAAGAAAATTTATTACTTAACTTTCTCTTAGTGCTTACTTATACCTAGCAAGACATCTATCATACTTAATTATCATTAAGTATTTGTCTTTGATAGCGGAATATCGACTTGGGAAGAAATCAACTAATTACTTGAGTTGCAAACTAGAACTAGTATGTCTTTGCAACTAACTAGTCCTTGGTCTTCCCTAATGTCAAACTGCGAGCTTTACAAAGTAAGCTAAATACTAAGAGAGTACATTTTCATATCTACTTGCAAACAGCATTCCATTCTTCCATGCAAATGCATGTATCTACATGCAAAAGCATATGTTCACATGCGTGTGCATGCATGTTCTTTGCATGCTCAAAAAATAATACAATAATCGTGCATGAACTTGATGCACGATTTTTTCCTTGTACTAAGAATGTATATCATGCAATCCTGATGCATGTATATCCTTTCCTTTGTCCTAATGCACTATGATATAAAAACATACCCTTGAAGTGCAATAGAAAACTTACTCAATGGAAAGGAAATATGTATTTAAACTACCAAAATACATTCTTTGATGCACAAGGATCTTTTTGAAATCAAGTCTTTCCTTAATGCAAACTAATGCTTGAAATAAGAAATGGATTAATTCATTATTCTAATCTAGACTTAATCAATTGAAATCTTGGCTATTTCAATGTGCATCTAGGATTAAGTGTAGAATAATGAAAACAAGATATTCAAGCATTAAGGCCAAGCAAAAACTGGAAAATACTTAGCTCCACATAGAGCTACGTCCTTCCCTTGATCCTTTGGAAGAGCTATTCTCTCAAGACTTTGGTCCGAATTCAAAGTAGGTTTGACTTTGATCACCAAAGGCCTCCGGATCTTTACTCCACAGCTCCAATTCCTTCAAGCTTTGCTCAATCTTTGATTCTTCTTGGATGGATGAGAGTTCGGCTTGCACTTCAGCTCTGCTTACTGCTTTAGGAGACTCTGCTCTGCACTACAGAACAAGCAAATCCGGCTGGGTGCGTGGCTACGTGAGCCTCCTCCCAAAGAACCCGTCTGAGTTCGATCCCTAGCAGACGCAGCGGGCACAGAAAGCTACGTTCTGTTTTGTTCCTTTCGGAGATCTTCTGCAACGCTGGGTTTGAAAGCAAGACAAATTTCTGCAGACTTCTGGACGTGAACGCCCGTCGACGTTATGGATAGGCGAGTGTCCTCTAGTTGGGGGGGCGGGGTTTCGAATCTCCTCTACTTCACTGGAGAATATACAATTTTGGATCTACAAATTGAGATCTTCTCCAGTGCTGACTCTGATCACTAACATCTGCTGCGGAATACCTTCACGCGTTCGATGATGCTCTTGTGGATAGAGCAGCGCACTCCAATCGGTGGGACGGGGGTTCGATTCCCTCGCCAAACACAGCAGAGATGATCTTCTTCTTTTGCTATGCTTCTCCTAAGCCAATCCAGCAGAATCAACGTACTCTCTTCTCAAAACAGCCGCGAGCTTCTTTCTTCTTCGTAGAAGAGTTTATGCACACGCATATAGGCGAGAGCAAATTGATGAGCAAGATGATGAAAGAGAGCTATGGAGAATGAAGCTCTGATACCAATGCAATAGAACAAGGATTACGACCACCACATACTAGAGAGATGACTCTCCTCCCAACCAAATGCCTCTATATATAGCTCTCTCCAGGGGACTGCCTTCTTGGGCAGGTGGATACTAATCATCCAAGTGTCAGCCATGTAACTACATGTGCGCCAAGTGTCCAGTGGATGCTTCTAGAAGGTTCTAGAGCTCTTTGGGCAAAATACTCTTCCCATGTACCTCATGGGGATTGAACCCAAGACCTCGTCCTTCACATCCTTGAGACTTAACCACTAAGCTAAGTGGATAACTTGTTCACAAGAGCACAAGACCTCCTAGTAAGTCTAAACTCGAGATCTTTGGTCATACACACGGATGACCAAACGGTGTCCGATTTCAGATCTGTCTGAACCGGCCAGACCCTTGGATCATAGACTTACTTTATTACAATGAGACATTCAGTCCTATAGCTAAGATGTCAACTATAAGGACAATTATTGCTATTGCAGATTCAAAAGGATGGGAGAGATAGAGAGAGAGAGAGAGAGAGAGAGAGAGAGAGAGAGAGAGAAAACTCAATCTCTCTTTCCTCCCTCCATTTCCTAATTTTGTTACAATTTTAGTGATCATATTTTTTTATTCATAGAGAGAAAAGGAGAGTGAGAAAGAGAGTACTCTATCTCTGTGTTCGCATCTCTTGCTCCAAAAGATTGTGTGCAGATGTACATTTAGAGAATTATTTTTGAGGTAGAGAGAGAATAAGTGTTATCATATAGTAGGGCTTATTGTAATCACCGTTATTGGATTTTTCTTGTATATCATCGCACATAAGTTCAAGCTCAAGATCTCTTGCACTCTTGTTTGATTCGAAACCTATGATGACAAAGGAAGAGAGAGAGGGAGGGAGAGAGAGAGAGAGAAAGAGAGAGAGAGAGAGAGAGAGAGAGAGAGAGAAAGAGAGCGAGAGAACATTCTTGTTGATGAGGAAAAAATGTTTGCCTATATATGAATCCATCTAGGAATGAGATGGGCAACATATGAGGCTTAAGTTTTAGTAGTTTTTATTCCTTTTCATTCTTGTTCCTTGCATTTTGTATAACTTAGAAGCTATTTCACAACCCTTTGCATAAATAAATTTTCAAGGAATTTTTGGGAGTTTTTAAAGCATTTTTAGAATTTTTTTAGATTTTTTTATCTTTTTTTTTTTAATGTTATTTTTCTTGATAAAATGGAGGAAACAAGGAGGGTCTATGTGGTTTTGAGTGGCATAAGTGGCCTAAAAATTTAGGGAATTTTTTGAGATTTTTTTTTTGATTTTTTTGGATTGTTTTGAGTTTTTTTTTTAATTTTATTTGTATTTTTTAATCTATTTCTAGTATATTTCAAAAAACATAAATTCAAAAACACCCCGACAGTTGATTTTCTTACACCCCCCACCCCTCGCGCCCCCCCCCCCCCACCCCACCATAGGATAAGATTTATCCTATGGTGGCTACCCTTTTTTTTTATTCTCTCAAGAACATACTTTTGGCTCTAGATTGTGCCTCGGATGACTGTTTTCTTCACATTTGGAATCATTTTCATGTTTCTCGACGTTGATGGATTCAATTTGTGCATTAGTTTACCAAAATTCAAACATTACTTCTCTTTTTGATCCACATCTACATGATTTATGCACATTTTTCATGTTTCTTTATTTTTGCACATGGTCCATATGGTCTATTCTCACCCTATTTTACCATATGTTGCTCATTTTTTCCTATGCATCCCTGTAGCTTTCATGTTTTATCATTTTGGCCCTCTCGAGAGCCCACAACCCTACTTCCTCCCCCCTCCTTTCTCCTTCTACCCAGCCCCACCCTTACCCTCCTTTCCTTCTCCCTCTCAGCCCTTCAACCCTCCATACACTTTCCTCCTACTATCTATTCTCTGTCATATGTTCTTCAATGCAAAATTTCCACTTTTGGTTCTTCTCTAGTGCTTGTTCTTTACTGCTCCTAGTGGACTTTGTAGCTGCCCAAGTATCCTTTTGAAGATTTTGCAGCATAGGAATCATGGTGACATCTCTACGCAGAGTTTTCGCTGTTAGCTCTCTGGGATGGAGAACCCATTAGGTGGTGGTCAACTCTTGAGCCCATCAATGTCATATTGGTCAAAGTCAACATGGTCAAAGTCAACACACTCAAAGTCAAAGTGATCAAAGGCAACATGGTCAAGGTCAAAGTCAACATTGGCAAAGTCAAAGTGCTCAAAGTTTAGTTGTCAAGGTGCATAGGTAGTGCACAACCAATTTTTTCACAATGGTTATGTTTTATAGAAAGTGGATGAAGGTTGCATATTCTCTTTCTGTAATTTCTCTATGGTTCAAAGGGTTTTTACAGTGTTTGGAAGTTTCAGGTGAACCCTCCCTTAGGTACACATTTCAAGAATTTAAGGACAAAATGTGAAGTCATGTGAAGCGGAAGCGTATGCAAAAGTGAAAGCATGGCCCCCTTATGAAAATTGTTGTTTTACTCTAAAGTCATTACAAGACAAAACAGGGATTTGTTGGCTGCCCACATTTGGAGACAATCTTGGGACATCAAAGGAAGGAACAAGATATTGTATCAGTAAGGAGCGTATGTGAACTGACACTCAACTCAAGGCATGCATCATTCTTGGTTAGACTAAGCAAGGTGAATATAGTCTACACTAGGAGAGAGAAGAGCAAGAGACATATAGTGAGTGTGTGATGCAGAGAAGAAAGTGCAAAGTGTGCAAGAAGTGTGACTTAGGTGTGTGCAAAGGAGTGCTAAGCAAGGAAATCAAAGGGCACAAGGTCCCGTTGAAGCTGTGTGCATCGATAGAAGGTGTCCATCCCTCTCCCTATTGGAAGCTTGAGTGCAAGGTGTGCATAAGTGCAAGATCTTGGAGAAGGTGGAGGTCTAGTGTAGAGAAGGTCGACAGCAGAAAGAACCTTGGTTATTTTGTAACTTTTTTTTATTGTGCACTCTTTGGGATTTTGCCCAAAGAGTATTTGGATTGTGTTGTACATCATTATTATACTTCTCTCTTTATAATCAGTCCATAGAAGCTTGCGGTGTCTTCTTCCTTCTCCTACAAACACTCAATTCCCTTTATACACACTTGTATTCTATATTTAGTCTAATCTATTCATTTTGAGCAATATTTTCAATCGTTACTTATATTAGAAACCTACTGTTGTCATAGCATAGATAAAAAGAACAAAAACATTAAAAATATCATTAAAAAATCATAAAAGCAAGAAGAAAACTCAAAAGCGCATTATGTTTTGAAATAAAAATGTAAAAAGAAATCGTTCTTAAGATTCATAAAGGAATTTAAGAAGGATCAAGTTCAAGAAAGAAGTTAATTCAAGTAACGAAGATCAAAGGAAGAGATCAAGTCAAGTTCATGTAAATCAAATTCAAGAGATTAAAGCTAAAGAAAGATACTTAGAATTGATTAAAGTTAAAAATGAAAATTAAGTTAGTCAAAGATAATTCACAATCACTTTGAACTTAGAAGAAGAATCTGCTTCAGTAGTTGATTTGAGATTACAGAGACATCTTGAAATCTCCCTTCACCTCTTGTTTCGAGACTCATCTAGTCTTTTCTCTGAACTCCACTCTGAGCTAAGAGAAATAGTCAAGCTACTTGCCTTGGACATTGTTCTTAGCACTAGCAAAACTAGAGGAAAGATATGGAGGAAGTATTCAAAGAATTAATGATACAAAAACAGGGGGCTTGAGTAGTCCAACATATCTTAAAAGACAAAGGCAAGTTTACAGGGTTAAATGTGACTGAGTACTTAGACGTATTTGAAGAACAAGATCAGATCCATGGGTTACCGGAAGAGATGTTGACCCATTTTTTTCCCTTGGGTGGTCTCAAGATCAATCTTAGAATCCATTTTAGTACACGTTGAGAATAATTGGATTGCTTTTAGAAAGAAACTACATAAACTCTTATATCTAGAATATTTCAATCATCACAACATAGAGCATGTTTTGCGATGGGTTTGTTCCCTAGAACCCACTACATCTTTGACACATCTACTAAAGAAGTTCATGAGGAGGTATGATAAGCCTACTCAAGCTGACCTAGACTCTCTAAAGCCTTACTTGGTGATTTTGTTTCTCAAGATTTTACGTCCTGAGGAGAGGACTAAAGTTGAGAGAGGGATTGAGGAGGTTGGGAAGAGATTTGGACTGACTCAAGATTGGGCAATGACAAGGAGAGAAGATTTCTTAGATGTGGCAATGACTAGCTGTGCTTTATGATAGACCTATACAAACTACTCCGTTAGAGCCAAGAGAGATATCTATTCTAGTAGAATTGAATGTGTTTGCAGTACAAGGTATAGCTAATGCTGCATCCACATCATGCACACCAGTGGAATTACAATTAGAGATCTTGAGTAAGCAAATGGAAAATGTTATGACAATGCAAGACTCTCTCTCCAAAGAGATGGCTAGCTTACACAATAAGGTATACTCCATGGGTTATCAAGACCCCATCCTTGCCTAGTCAAGCACTACTTACACATAACCGTTCCAAACAAATACAATGTTGATACCTAATATACAAGGGTACATAATACCTCACGCTACACCTCGTGGAGAACCAATGCTCAACAAACCCCTGCAGCAACTGTTCAACCCATGTGTAAGAGAAATACTAGGCCATTTGATAGATGAAGAAGTGGGGGATTTGAGGGAGCAAAGAGCTATGTTAATTGGTGTGATGCACAGGAACACTTTTCCTATGCATGTGAAGAGTTTAAATAGGCTAAAGAACATCACTTAGTAACAGGCATAGATAAGAAGATTTGTCACTTCAAGACTCGGCTTCCTCTACCTCTAAACTAGGGGAAAGGAGGAATGAAGAAATTGTATGAGAATTTGTCTAGTACAAATGCTACCACATCAGCGGCTTCATTAGAACCACTGGAAGAAGGAAATGAAGAAGAGATTAGGTCACAACTAGAAAAAAATTACGCAATAGAATCTTTAATCGGAGCTAGAGATGTGATCATGTATAAGACTACTTGGAGGTCTCTTGAGGATCAATTATTTGCCTACTTAAACATATCTAATGTTGAGGATAAGTGGAGAAGAGATGAAATGCAAGAGAAGCCCGAACTAAAAATAAGAGTAGCTAGAAGACAACGTAAGAATGAAGCGGAAAGGGCTAAAAAGAAGTAAAATAAAGTCCATTGTGAGGAGCCTATTGCTTCCCAAAAAGAGGCAAAACAAAAGGAAATAAGAGAGTGGAAGAGGCTACCCAAGCAAATTAAAATTCAAGAAATAAGTCAAGTAAATGAAAAGGACCAAGAAACTAGTAAAAAGATTGAAAATGCTCAAGAAAGTGAAAAGAAAAGGAAGATGAAAAATCCAAAAGCTGTACTAATTTTGGAGCTTGAGAAGAAGAATGATGTGAAGGAAATTTTAAATGATATTTTACTGAAAAGTCAAGTAACCATGTCCTTGGACTAAGTCTTCAGAATTACAAAGCTTGAACTCAAGGAGAATTTCATTAGAGTGACTAAGAGAAGAAATTCCCATTACCTGAGGACATAGAGATGGGAGAGGCATTTAAAGGCACTCATGTTATGAATGAAGCACTTGCATTGTGTGAGTCCTTTGATGAGGAAGTTGATGAGATTGTGATATGTCAAGCAAATAGAAACTCTCTAGGATCGACCAAACCTAACGATGAGATGAGAATATCTAACACTGATTATAATAAGAACTTCGGACAAGAGGGATACTAGAAGTAAAAGTAAAAAGTAGGAAATGACCGAGATTCATATTTATCTTTGGCCTTGATTGACTCAAGTTGGACACAAATGTGATATCCAAGAAGTTGTACAAAAACTTGAGATGACCCATAGACAAGGAATATGGCTTGAGGATGATGATTGTATATAATGCCTCCCAAGCTTTGCTAAGAGCATGTGCTTTTGTACTTGTGAAAATTAGGGAGTTTTTGAGGAATTCTACTTCTTTTTCTAGGAAAACTATTCATACAAAGCTATTTTTGGGCAACCATTCATAACCAAAATGCCGATGGAGATAAAGGCAATAGATGGTGGATCTATGTATGCGAGAATCCAATCAAGATTTGGGTTGAAATCCTTACCGAATCAGGCAAGAAATAGGAAGAATCTAAGAAAACACCACATTAACTCTCATGATTCATAAGTGCGATGATTGTGCACCGGTGAGAGAGTATGGGTCTTATTTTGACCCAAATTTTTGCTAGGATCCACTATTGATTGAGAGAACAATGGGAAATGGTTTGATGTCTCGCAGGACTCTGTAAATAATTTTCAAAGTTGCTCAACATATTCTTCTGCATTCAAGTGACTTTATTTGTAAAAAAAACATTTCAAACAAATTTGAAAGATATACTAAAAACATTACAAAAACTTAGGATTGATGTTGCTTGATGAAAAGATTCAAAATATAATTGAGTTGGAAACTAGTTCAACTGTTTTGGAAGAACTTGAGTAGACACTTCAAAGAACTGAAAAAGTTCAAATCATCATGCTCAGTTATATTCATGAATATGATTGAATTGTTGAGTTTTTTCAAGAACATGAAGTGAATGTAAATACCAAGTAGAAAATTGTTGATAACAAACTAAAACCCATAGCTCAACCATTGTCAAGTGAGAGTTATGAAAAGTATCTAAGAATGTTTGATGATCCTATGCTGAGAAGACAAGAGCTTATAGGGCATCACTTTAGTGAGGAGACTATTAAGCAGATAAAATTTGGAGGAGATTTCTTATAGAAAAAGAGAGAGAAAATTTCATAGAAGTTATCAAGAGACATGAGAAAGTATTCACTCTTTTACTACATTAGATAGGCTATGCGGATCCAAAACAAGTTCTTCCCATGATCATCTTTACAATGCCACATATACCATGGAATATTCAAACTATTCGAGTCCTAAAGGCTCACTTACCTAAGTTAATGAGGCTATTAAAGGAAAAGATATCCATGTAAATATTGGAACAATCTTCAATTCCATATTCATATAGGTGGTTCACAGTTCTAAGGGAGAATAGGAAACTTCATTTCATCTAGGATTCACAACCTATAAATAAAGTCACAATCAGAAATGCAGGGACATGACCAATAGTAGATGACTTCATAGAATCATTTGCTGGGCATTCCATCTACTCCATAGGTGATCTGTATTCAGGATATGATCAGTTTTAGTTGGGTAATGAGAATAGAGATATCACTACAAAGAAGAATCCACTAGGCCATGTATGCATTTGTACTTTGTCATAGGGAGCAATGAATTCTGTAGCTCATATAATGAATGCCATGAATCTAGTCCTAAATGACTCCATACCTTTAGTGAATAAGCCTTTTATTGATAATATTCCAATAAAATCCTGTGAGGAAAGAGTGAAAGATGAGACTTTAGATGCTTCTGATTGTAGGAAGTCTGTTAGCAACCATATCTCTAAGTGTGAGAAAAAGTTTGAGAGATTCGAAGAGGTAGGGCTAAGATTTTCTTTAGAGTTATTTTTGGAGTCAACAAGGCTCTCATTATAGGATATGTTTGTGGACATTATGGCTGCAAGCCATACCCAAGGTTTTTGAGGTGTGTCATAATGTCAGTGAGGTGAGGAGATTCTTAGGAGCCTGTGTCTTCTATGTGGTCTAGATTCCTCACTTCAGTCATGTTGTGAACCCTAAAACAACTGCTAATTGAAGCTCCAATTCTTAAGCCTGTTGATTATTCAAGTCAAAAGACTATCAATTTGATTGTTGATACAAGTCCTTTTGGTATAGCTTGGGTCATAGGTCAAGGTGATAATGAAAGGCAGAGATATGGAGTTTGTTTTGGTGTGAAGATATTATGTGACATCGAGAAAGTATCTACATTTTAATAGAGAGTTATGGGGATCACTGACTACCTTAAAATTTGATAAAGAATATTTCATTGGAGCAAATCTTGTTCTAAAGACTAATTCTCTTCCACTGATAGGTATGATTGCAAATTGTTCTTCTCCCGATATTTCAATGCTTAGGTGGATCTCATATGTGAAGTTTATTAATCTAGCTTTTGTTCACATATCTAGAAAGCTAAATACAGTTGCTGATATGCTTTCAAGAGCAAAATTTGATGATGATTCTGATGATGGTGATGATGAGCTAGAAAGAGAAACAAACAGGATGAGAAATGATCCACTAGTCCATGTTTACGAGTGATTCTGCAAGAATGAGTAATACAGAATGGAAAATCATAGGAAATTATCTAGGTTCATGAAACCTTCCTTAGGTTGGTCCATAGATAAGTATAGATCCATCAGAAAAAAGTCTTAGAACTTCTTCTTGAAGGATGGACTTATTTCGTTACATGCTAAAGGCAAGGTGAAAAATCCATGTGTACTAAGTGGTAGGAGTCTTCAGAGAAAGGTCATGAGAGAGATGCATGAGACCTTATGGGCAAGTCACAAAGGATTCTATGCCACGTACGAAAAGACTAGGTAAGCCTACTAGCGACCAAACATATATGTGAGTGTGGGAGACTTTGTGGGCACTTATGACACATGTTAGGTTCATTCTTTAGCTAGAAACCTATTATGTCCAGCTTACCCTCCTTGTAATCATTACAAGTTAATGTTCAACCTTGTAACCATGCCTAAGGAAATCGATAAAATGAGATATATTGTACTTGCCATAGAGGAATTGACCAACCATATGGAAGGTCAAGCTCTTTGCATGAAGACTACTTATAGTGTATGCAGATTCTTTTTAGAAGTAATCTCAAGATTCAAATATGTAGAGAAAGTGATTGTGGATCGGGGAGAGTTAGATGCAAGAGAGGCAAAAGAGTTCTTTGAATGTCATGGAATTTGTTTGTCTCTCACTACTACATACAAACCTCAGGCTAATGGAAAGATTGAGAGAGTTCACCCGTCTATCGTGAAGACGATCTCTAAGGCCTGCAATGGTGACATAAAGTAATGTCCTATATATCTTCCATTCCCATTATGGGAAGATAGGATGATGTACACTTGGTCCATAGGTTTTGTGCCAGTTGAAGTGATATACTATCAAAAGACAATTTTCCCTTTATAGACTCAAGTATTGACTTGGATGAGGCTCCATTGGAATGATTGAATGACAAGAGAAGAACTATTATTACTAATGATGAAATAGTTAGAACAAGGAAATGAAAAGATAAAAGAAGCGGTACAAAATATAAAGGATTCAAGGTTGAAAAATAAAATTTACTTTGAAAAAATGCATCGACTTAGACCACATAAGATTGAGATAGACGAGTGGGTATTGGTGTATGAAATTTTGTTTGATATTGAGTATGATGCTAGGAAGAAAGTGACAAAGAGGTGGTTTGGGCCATATGGACTAATGTCTGTATTCAATAATGCAACGTATGAGCTTCATGAGTTTGATGATACTCAAGATCCTTGATTGCAAGGAAGAGAATAAAATTATTCAACAAGAGAAATGATGAAGACTATTAGATTGATCTAGAACTACTAGAAGATAATGATGACATTACTGAAAGACATTAAATCCAGTGCATGTACTTTAGTGAATTTGTCCATTTTTATTTTTATTTTGTATATTTGATTTTCATGCATATCAAGCCTGCATCTCATGATCTGTTAGCATACAGGATAGCATTATTGGACACATACAGGATGCCAAGACTCCGAAAGAGGCTTGGAACAGTTTGGTCACATTGTATGAGACCAATACAAAGGCACGAAAATTGCAACTCAAGACGAGCTGCATACCTTGGAGAAAAAGATCATGTCGGTAAGTGAATATACCTTGAAAATCAAAAGCATATGTGAGTCACTTGCATCTATTGGAGTGAATATAGATGATGACGATAAGGTGGAAGTATGCCTTCATGGTTTAGGAGCTGCATATAAACAGTTTAGAACTTCTAAACAAACCAGGGAAAATATTCCAAATTTTGCTGATTTGGTATCTATGCTGATTATTGAAGAAAAGAATCTTGGTGAGGATTCAAACTCCCAAGGAAAATCTTGTTCTGAGCAGGTATTCTACTATGGCAGAGGAAGAGGCAGAGGTAGAGGTTTTGAAAGTTGAAGAGGAAACAATAACCAAGATCAAGGTCAACAATAGAATCATGGAGGAGGAAGAGGACAATTTTGAGGGGGAGCCAAAGAGGTCAGAGAAATTTCCAAAGAAATGATTCAAGTAATGATACTAGTAAAGGATGCTGGAATTGTGGTCAACATGGACACTTTGAACGTGATTACAGGTTGAAGAATCAAAATAAGAGAATGCAACAAAACAACTATGCATCCACAAGTGTAGATGATTCTGAGAAGTTGTTTATGATTCAACATCACATGATGAATACGATGTCTACTAGTGCTTTGTTCTAGCATGAAAACAGGGTTTCGTGCTAGCTGTATGCTACTAAGATTATCCCAATAAATGGTGATAGGCTTTTGCACTTCCACACCTAAATATTCAAGTAGCATCTCCAGCCATGATGCCTCACATGCTGCCATTGCAGCACCTCTATACTCAGCCTTTGTACTCGACAAAGCAACAGTGGGTTTCTTCTTGCTGCTCCATGTAATAGCTACACCTCCAAGTGAGAATAGAAAACCACTAGTAGATCTTCTCGAATGCTACCAGCCCAATCGGCATCTGTGTATCCATAAACCTGCAAATCTACACCAGCCTCATAAAACAATGCATAACCCAAAGTAGCACTCACATAATGTAGAGTGTGCCTTAGAGCATCCAAATGTGGCTTCCTGGGAACCTGCATAAACTGACTTTCAAGTCCAACAGTATAGCTAAGATCAATCCTTGTAATTGTGAGATATATGAGGCTTCCCACAATTTTCCTATACATAGTAACATTTTCCAATGCTTCACCTGATGTAGCATCCAACTTCAAATTCTGATCTAATGGCATAGAAATTTTCTTACAATCAACCATACCATACTTTTGCAGCATATTCAAGGCATATTACCTTTGTGACATCCATATACCTGTTTTTGTATTTATAAACTCAATGCCCAAGAAATAGCACAGCACACCAAGATCTTTCATGTCGAATTCCTGCATAAGAAGTTGCTTTACCTCTTTGATGCTTCCTTCATTATCACCACCTACAATCAGTTCATCAACATAAATAGCCACAACAGTGATGCCATCATCAACCTTCCTTGCATATAGTGAGTGATCTACATCACACATAGAAAACCCAATGCTGGTTAAGTAATCAACAATCCTTCCATGCCATGCATGAGGGGCTTGCTTCAGCCCATACAAAGCCTTTTGCAACCTGCAAACATATTCTGGATGCTTTGAATCTTCATATCCTTGTGGCTGGTCCATATATACTTCTTCTTGTAACTCACCATGTAGGAAAGCATTCTTCACATCCATCTGATGCAAAGTCCATCCTTTTGCTGTAGCTAATGCAACAAGTGTTCTGACAGTAGACATTTTAGCTACAGGGCTCAATGTTTCCTCATAATCAATGCCATATGTCTATGCATATCCTTTAGCTACCAATCGTGCTCTATACCTGCTTATGCTACCATCAACATTATGCTTTACCTTGTAAACCCATTTGCAGCCTATGGGTTTCTTTCCTTGCGGCAATGGAACCAGCTTCCATGTATCATTTCCATAAAGTGCAGCCATCTCCTCATCCATAGCTTTTTCCCAATCTACAATTCCAATTGCATCTTCAAAGCAAGAAGGTTCAGCTTCTTGTATTACCTTTGTCATGTAGGCACAATGAAGAGCCATATAACTCTGATACATCAATCATTGCATTGAATTCTGCATCCTCCTTGATCTTCTTGGTCCTGGGTCACTTCTCCTTGTATCATCTGCATGTGCCCTTCTTACTCCTCGAGTCTTCACAGAGGGCAATCGAAGTTCCTTATCAAGCCTCTTTTCTGAACCGCTTGAATCTCCATCAATGTCTTCAAAACGTGCACATGTTTTATGACCAACAGAGAGCTTTTCTTTACCTTTCTTGGACGTATTTGATGAATATGCTGGATTGAAATTTCCACGCAATCTTCCACTCCATGGATTTGAGTTAGAACTATTGAATGGTGATGCATCCGGTCCACTCAAAACTTGAGATTCTACACCTGATTTTTCAGCATTTTCTTTGTCATTTGGTTCAAGATTCAGTCCTTCTTTGCCATCTGCATAGAAGCTTGACATTTCATCAAATACCACATCTCTGCTCACCTTTACCTGTCATGTGAGTGGGTTATATTATATCCCTTTTGCTCAAGGGAGTATCCAATGAAGACACACTGTTCTGCTTTTGGATCAAGCTTCGTCCTCAATTCATATGGAACATGTACATATGCAATACAACCAAAAACTTTCAGATGTGATAAATGAGCAGGTTGCTGATATTTTCACCAAAGCACTTGGAGCTGAGAAGTTGAAGAAGTTTCAAGAGATGCTTAGATTACACGATATGGCATTGAGCTTGAGGGGGAGTGTTGAGATATCAAGCTCAACATGTGATGATCTAGGATGACACGTACCAGTTTTTTGTTTCTTTGACATGTATAGTGGTTATGCCGGTATATGTCAGGGATACTTCATTGAGCTTTATTAGATTTATCTATCGAGAGTGATGGCACATTTGTTGCTTGCCAGCTCACTCATTAGCGGACATTAGGTTTTTCCTTATGTACTAGTCTTTATATATTGCACTTGTTGTATTCTTGTTTTAGGTCATTCTTGTACATTCCTTTTTATGTAATAGAAGAAGAAGAAGAAGAAGATAATTCTTCCTTGCCTCAATCTGTGTGTGTACATCTCCTTGAGAGTAAGAGTGTGTGTGTGAGCTCTCTTCCTTATCTCGTTCCTTGTGAAAAATTTCCTGATTATTGTTACAAATGGGATTGGCTCATATGAAAAGGGAGAAAGTCTTCGAATCCTCAAAATATCTGATATTGTCTAGATTTTCCCTTCGCTCTGTGTGTGTGTGTGTTGCTCGTTCTATAGGCCTCTCGCGAGGGTTTGTGACAGTCATGTTGTGCTCATGGACGTGGAGTCACAATGATTACATTGGATCGCAATGATTACATGAGATCACAATGATTAGACAAATAAGGTCTACAATGATTACATGAGGCTAGCATAGATAAACATCACGTGAGAGTGGACAGGTGGGTAAATGCCATGGATCATGGAAATGAATCAGATGTTAGGCAAATGCACCCATAGTGACTCACTGAAAATATGATTACCCAACATCAGGTGGCATTGGATGCAGTGGAGAGTACCCAAGGAGCATTGGACAAAGGAGAAATCATTGGAAAAGAACCAAACAAATGGGAAACCACTTGAGAATCATCGGATGCAAAACCAGACTCGGTGGAAGCACTGAAAATTAGAATAAACTGGGGTAGGAAAACACCAAAATGAATCGGACTAGGGTAGATTGGCAAGCGGAGTGTGGGTCCCCAGCTTGAATGTGGGAGAGATAATGGGATTCGGTAGATTGACAAACGGACTCGGTGCGCACCAGACTCGATGAGCATGGGAGGAGACCGCAATACAGCAGAGCTAACCGGACTCATCTGCATTAGAGCAAAATCATGGCTAAGCTTTACAATGCATGGGAATGAGCAGGAGACCCACCCAAGATTACGGGAGCGAGCAAGCATGAGGATCACGAAGTGGTTAGATCCAAGGGCAATGGAGGCATCTAATGTCATATGGAATTATGCCTAGTGGCATGAGGTCGTCAAAAAAAGATGAATGGCTCATGCGGCAGATCAACACAAATCCAAGACATAGCATTAAGTGCACTGAGAGATTTTCCCATATTTGCTCACAGTTTGTCACGCTCATAGACAAGTCATCCTTGCATAGATGCCATCTAATCTTCTCTATATCATTCCATTTTACCACATGTGAATCGGGTGATGGGTCATTGGTAGGGCACTGCCACCCGAGAGGCCCGGCTAAAGCAATGATTGTGGAGCAGCGAAGGCATCAATGCCACTGGCTAATTGTAGTATTCATGTGCCAATGATTTTTTTTTTTGAGAGAACAATGAATTGGAAATACAATCTCTTAAGGTAGAGGCACCCCTCATGAAAGACTCATGGACGTGTCCAGCCAGGACTTGAACTCTGGACATCCTCCTACAGCTTCAAGGCGTCAGCCACTAGGCTACGCAGGCTTCGACATGTGCCAATGATTTTGTAGAAGAGAGCTCGTGAAAATGTGACAATCAAGACTAATGATTAGTTTGCAACACAGACTCATGATGAGCCATAAACCGGGATGGCGTGTGTGAACCACACATCATCCATAGTCGGATAATTGGCTAAGCCTTGAGCACAGAGGAGAGGAGTAGTCACGATGGCCCCTAGAAGACCAGTTTTCACGTGGTTGGAGCTGCGAGGAGACCGGCCGTTTTTAAAAGCATGGCAGAGACAGTGAAGCATGTGGTTGGAGATTGAAAGACTAGGAGAATCTCCTTATATGTAGGTGGGCAACACAATCAAGGGATTGTGGTCGTGAACGTTTGGGCCTACCAGTGTTAGGCCGCCCAATGAAGTTATGTAATTTTTAGCCTTTTTTGTAGATACTTAGCCAAAATGTCATAATGGTCAAAGCGATGTAGCCAGTACCTCATTAATATAAAAGATGATGTATTTGTGTTGCTTGGGGGCGCACGAAAGAAGGCACATGGCAGAGCCTTGCCAGAATGCCTGTGGCAAAGCGATCGAGTGTAGATTTCTTTGTGTATGTGTAGAAGTTCTATCTAGTGTTATTGTATATAGATAAGTATTTTTATTTGATAGCAATGGTTAATTATTGAAGAAGTAAATTGAAGGTGGTCGAGTATATATTGAATTCTTATGTTTGATAAAGTATTTGGTGTTCGTGGTATTTTGTTTAACATCCGTGATTTTGACAGTAGCTATTGTAAGGGAATGTTTTGCAAAAATCATTTGCTGATTGGTATATTATTTTGAAGACTGTGTTTGAACATCTGATTGTCGAAACTCTAAGTATTAATCAGTTAGATTAATTGATATTGGTGTTGATAGTGAGAGTGGATAGTTAATTGTGTAGTGGGAAAATTATAATAGGGCCTCTGTTCACACAGACTCCTGTCCAACCCAAGAACCTAGTAGTCACCTTTGTCATTGTTATCTTCATGGGATACAATAAGAGTAGGGTAGAGGGAAGGAGAGAAATTAGCACATGTGATGCAAGTGGTAGTCAGATAGGATGCGTTCTTTCACAGGATGGTAGGGTGGTCGCATATAAATCCAAAAAGTTAAGAAAACATGAACTTAATTATCCTACTCATGATCTAAAAATGCTTGCTGTTGTGCATGGACTTAAGCATTGAAGACATCTATTGTTAGGGTTAAGTTTGAATTAAAATCAAATAGTTAGAGTCTAAAATACATTTTCGCACAACCATTGCTTAACAATAGGTAGAAGTGTTGGATTGAATTATTAAGCAAGTATGATTTTGACATTAAGTATCTGGCTCGTGATGAAAATAAGGTCGCTGATGGATTGAGTCGAGGATCTTTATGTAATCTCCTTTCTGTAATAAATTCTGCTTTTCTCAATCAAATTCAAGAAGAACAGAAACATGACTCTTTTTATGCACCTATTTTGAATTTTTTGAATGCAAACAAGGGATCGATGTATTAGGAAAAATATCATTTGCAGAATGGATCCTTGTATTATACCATTCGATTATGCATATCTTCTAAGTCTTCGTTAAAAGCTAGAATACTTCATGATTGTCATGATGCACCTTTTTTTGCACATCCAGGTTATTCAAGGACCTATGTTAAAACAAAGTATTCTTGCTTTTGGCCATCTATGAAGCGGGATACTAGAAAATATTTTAGTGAATGTTTAAAGTGCCAATAGGTGAAAACTGAGTGTAAGAGAATGCTTGGAATATATTCTTCAACTTATGGATGTTCCAAATAAAAAATGGGAGTCTATTTCTAAGGACTTTATCACTGAATTACCTATGACCAGAGCTAAGCATGATACAATATTTGTTGTAGTCGATCGACTTACCAAGTTGGCACATTTCTTCCCTATGAAAAAGAATGATACTGCTTGAATGTCGCAAGAACTTTTGTAAAAGAAATTTTTTGATTGCATGGAATGCCTAAAAGAATAAGTTCTAATAGAGACTCTAGATTTACATCAAACTTTTGGAGAGCAACATTTGAATCGATTGGAACTCAACTTCGTATGAGTAGAGCTTTCCATCCACAAACTGATGGGGAAACCAAGAGGGTTAATTGAGTAGTTGAAGATATGTTGCATATGTATGTGAATAAAAGCAGGACAATTGAAGTGAATATTTACCCTTGGTTGAGTTTGCATACAATAGTGCATGGCATGCATTTATAAAAAGGACTCCATTTGAGGCTATGTACGGCTATAATTGTTTCTCCACCTTCATTTTTGGGTTTTCCAAATAAAGTAGAAGTGTCCAAAGAAATGCTTGATAAGATATATGAAGAACTTGGAAAAATTAAGAAAGACATAAAAGAATCTTAGAAAAGACAAAAGAAATTCTACAATTTAAAGAGAAGACCACTTGAATTTCAAATTGATGAAATGGTATTTCTTAAAGTTAATCGTCACCGATCTAACTTGTTTCTAAGGAACGATCATAGAATTTCTCCTCAATACGCAGGTTCTTTTAAAGTTTTGAAAAAGATTGGATCTCTTGCTTATTTTCTAGAATCACCTAAACCTTTAAATGTGCATCCTGTATTTCATGTTCGCTTACTTAAAAGATATGTACCTAATGTTGCTCATGTTTTGCAGGACAATTATAACCTGAACGATGATGGTTCTTTTGAGCTTCAACCTGAAATAGTTTTAGATAGGAAGGAAAGATTGCTTAAAAATAGATCTATAGTAGAAATTTTGGTGAAATGGCACTCATATACAGTAGAAGATTGGACTTGGGTGAACTTAAATGATTTTCTAACAAATTATCTTGCTTTTCAACTCTAAGGACAAAGTTCCTTAAAGGGGGGAAGAATTGAAATAGGACTCTTTTCTAGTGAAATAATTCATTTTGAATCTTTTGAATTTCATTGTGGGGATAATGCTTAGAATAAATAATTAGGTCATTTTATGCATCCAAGAAACATTTTGGGATGACAAGTTTCATATTCTCTCTCTAAAACTTATTTGCATCATGTTGTCTAGTTGAAATTTGAAGATGAAGATGAAAGAATTAAGAAAAACTCTGTATGAGAAAAAGGTAGAGCAAGTATTAGAGAATAAAAGTGTCTCTGTGAAATTTCTTGTGAATCATGATTTAAGTACCTCGTTCAAGGCTCTATATTTTTATTGTAAGAAAATGCCTTGATTTTGCTCTCTCTCTCTCTCTAGAATTTTGAAACTTGCACGGATCAAAAGTGGCAATTTGGAGGCAGATTTGGACCTAGGTCATCTCTAACACTATTGTGCGGATCAAAAAATTGAATAAAAATTTCTCTCACAAGCTTAAGATAATTCCTCACCGTTTTTGAGTTATAGGGCTTCGAAAAGTGCCATTTTCCAACACTTAAAAAACAAGACAGGGCTTCTCTAACTCTATTTGAGTTTGTGATTATTATGCTTACGTGTCATCGTGTCTAATTATGGATATTTTTTGATATGTCTGTTTGGTTTTCTTCTCCTATTTTTGATAGATATACAAAAGAAAGCACAACTATGATCGCATGGCTTTTTGCGAAAGTTTTCAAGAGACTTGGATTTTTCTAAATTTCGTGGATCGCACACTTGTTTGGGGGTGGCACTCAAACTCTTCTATAGAGAGACCTACGCATCAACAAAGAGTACACATAGAAATGATAGAATTGTCTTGTGATTAAGATTGAGAGTGTGATTGAGAATGCAAGCGTGAATGAGATTGTGATAGCTCGGAGGTGGTCGCGAGGTAGAGGCTTCTTCAAGAAGATAAATTCCAAAGTTATTGTAACCATTGATTCTTACCTATAATATCATAATTCCTCTTTCTCTGAGTCATATATTTTCTACACCTTCGCATCATATTTTCTTTTATCTTGTGCAATCTTTGCATTTTTATCTCCTCTATTATGCTTGAGTGATCGAAAGATTGTGATTGGGGATAGATTTTGATTGAGGAAACACTACAAGGTAGATAGAAAGATAGATAGATAGATAGATAAATAGATCTATGTTTGTTTGTGTTTTTATCTCAACTCTTTCTATTGGTCTATTTTGTTGCCTTATTATTTTCTTACATGAGGATCAAGAAAGCATATGAACAAAACAAGGAAGAAGGAAACAAAGCACAATATAGAGTGTATTGTTAAGCATTAAATGTATAGAGATAAGTTGCCCTTTGTATGGTGATCGATGTATATACAAGTGAGGGAAAAAACCTCCTAAATAGAGGAGAAGTGCTTCGGAGATCCTAAGTGTGCTGGCACACATCACTACTAAAATTTACTAACTAATTCACTATGTGAGCTACAAAGGTTTTCTAATAGATGGGAACTTATGCAGCCATTTAGGGCATGATCAACTAGTGGAATTACACCCAAACGTGGTGGTAACTTTTCTTCCTTGATTGAGACGAACTTGGGGTGACTTAGTTGAGGAAGTTTGTAGCCTTCAATCATTTTTAAATGGTTCAAATTGAGAAATGATTAATCGCTCCAAATTAGAGATTCTTTTTCTTTTTTTTCAACATAACAATGTACAAAAAATGCCTCGTTTTAAATAATAAGTTTACACCTCTTCTATTAAAAACTTGTGAAGATAGTATTAGACTTTCAAATCTTGATTTTGAAAGAAAACAATATGCATATTTTTACATAATAAGTTTACACCTCTTCTAAAAAATAAATTTGTAGTATTTGACTTTCAAATCTTGATTTCGAAAGGAAACAATGCACATGAAAAGAAAAAAAAATTAATTCTAGTTGCGAAAATAAAAGCATTTCACCAATAGTGTCACACTCTAGAAACTAGGAATTATCTACACCACTAACATTAATCATCATTAATCATTGTTTATAGTAATGACACTTTGTTTTCTTGATATTATGAATGTCTCTATATTTCATAAATGGAGTATATATTATCGTTGAGTAATCATTTTAAGGGTTTTCAATAATATGCTCACTTCTTCTTGGAGAACTTTTATGGGAATAGAATGTACTCTTTTATGGGAATAGAATGTACTCCAATCGTTTGAAAAAGTTATTTTCCTCTCATATTATCATTTCTTTTCTTGTATGTTTTATTTCAGCACTTATTCGATCGATTTTGTGGTAAAGGGTAAGGATAGTTGATCGAATATCATAGGAATGCCAAAGAACTTTTCATCTCTACATTGTAATATGTAAATGGTTTTTTTAAAGCTTTTCTTTTTTCGAGGGGCTGTTTGTTAATGAATGGAACTTTGGACGTAAGTTATTGGGGGACTTCTTTGCCATGTGATGCAATTCATATTTGAATCACCAACCGGTCTTTGGAGAAAGTTGAAGTTACGCAATTTATGTGGTTGCAGAAAACTTGTAATGAAAACTGACTCACTGATTAGTCATCGATGTATATGTATATATATATATATATATATATATATATATATATATATATATATATATATATATATATATATATATATATATATATATATATATATATATATATATATATATATATATATATATATATAAGATTTATGTGGAGTATTTTGTGTGTTATATGATAGGATTAGTGTTATTTATGTGTGTTATTTTGTCTTTTGTCTGATTCATTAATTACGATTATACACTAATTCATTTCAAGGCTTTTATCTGATTCATTAATTATACATTAATTGCGATTATACATCAACTGCGAATCAGATTATCAAACGAATTATTTCTTGCTACTATGTAACGATTGAATATACGTTAATTGGGATTATACATTTCATTTCATTAATGAGATCGCATTTTTTTTTTAAACGAATTACGGCCTTGGCCTATTCTCCCGGACTTTAATTAAAATAGAAGATAAAAGTTACAAGAGAATGGGACTAGTGCCCATGGGACCCCCCAAATCCTATAATGCAGGGGACAGGTTTGATAAGCTAAAAGGCATTACAAATAAGGCGGATAAAACTATCAACTCCCACATGCGTGACCCATTGGATTTTAGCTTGTTATCTTTGAGGAGATAGATACAGTGGTGGCCTAAACGGTGGAGATCTCTTATCTCGGGAGATTCTTTTACTTAGAAGAAACAAGGATTTCTCAACCGACCATTCCTTTGGAGTTTGGCCAAAATTGACAGCACATGGCTCGGTCCAAATCTTCCAAAGAGTCTCACTCGTGATGGCATTCCACAGCCTTGATGAGCAGCCAACTGCCTCACCCAATAACACCTGTTGCCAATTGATTTGGTTCATGAGTCTCAAAACTTAAGTCACGTGATGCCATATAACACGGGACTTGGGGCAATCGAAGAAAAGGTGAACCGAATCTTTGATGCAGCGATGGCAACGTTTGCACCATGGAGGAACCAGTTTGCTCCTGTGTAAGATCATTTCATTAATTATACATTAACCGCAATTATACATTAACTACCAATCATTAATTATACAGTAATCGCTATTAGTTATTAACTGCGAATCAGATATCTTAATTATACATTAATTGCGATTATACATTTGACATGATGCATCGGTTTTGCATGGGACCTCTTGCGCGACAACCGAGTCCCGACGATTGTAAAGCCATTTGAGATGGCACTTCTTTCTACACATCATGTTCGGCATTCGCATTCCGTGAGCTAGAATCAAAATTCTTTTGTTTTCGTTTTCTCAGTGCAGACTTTGGTGATTGAAATCCACGCTTTTTCAGTTTTTTTTGTTCTTTTCATTCTTTAATGCAGAGTTTCGTCGTTGAAATCCCACGATCTCTTCCGCTCTCTAATGTCGTCTGTCTGCTGTAGTTCCGGACAGAAAGCCCCGTGCACAACCAATTCATAACCACTGGACTGATGCTTCGGCTTTGCAGCCTGCAGCGGACTTTCTGTGCGACGATTGAAAAGCCATTTGGTATGGCACTTCTTCCTGCACATCGGAAGCCGTGAATCAGAATCCAATTCTGTTTTTTCCAATGTAGATTTTTTTTATTGAAATCCACCGTTTTCCAGCTTTCTGTGATTTTTTTTTTTCATTCTTTTCCGTTTATGGCAGATGCACTCTTTGCCGGCTTCTAATGTCTTTCATTAGGGATAGCTGTCTCTGGATTGGGCGAACCTTTGCAGATGTCGCGACAGAAAGGTATTCATGAATCATACTCTGGGAAGCTGCCATTCTCGTTTCATTGCAGCCATTTAAGGCAACTTGTTTCGGAAGTTTGGAACCGGATGTCGAGGAAAATTGAAAGACTATTCAGTCATAATACGCGCTGGTTTTCGATTCACGAGCTCACCACCAGCGGCATCGGCTTTGCGAACGATTTTATCTTCCACGGCTGAAAAGCCATTTGTAATCCCATAACTTCTACACGTCTGCTTTGTGCCATCGACAGCTTGAACCCATGAATTATGCAAGGTTACCTATATATCGCATGAGGCGGACTTTGAATCCAATGCATTGCCAGCGTGCTTCTTTTCCTGTCTACGCTCTAGTTTCTCCTTCATCAGTTGTATCTGTGTCAGGAATGGGAGAAGCTCTGTGTGTGGGGCTCGCTAGAAAGGTGTTAATACCTTGCATCGTCGCCATTCTGGTTTCGGTGCAGGCTGTTCAGGCCAATACATCCGGAGGCGATCATCCATCCATGTTCAAACCGCGCAATCTTCAATATTACGTGCAGTTACGGGTTGGCGATCCCGGTCTTTCAGCGAGCTTCATTCCACCCATTAATACAACCTTTTCTGCAGGCTTTGGCGCAGGAACGCTCTTCGCGTTGAACATCACGGAAACGGTATCGCGTTCGTCGAAGCAACTGGGAGCAGTAAGAGGCTACACAGTTCAGACTGGCTATCTTGGCTTCCCTGACTCATGGCTGTTGGAAACTGCCATGATAATTTACAACGACGGTGTTTATAACGGCACAATACAGATACAAGGGCTCGTACAGCAGCAACTAACAGAAGTCGCCATTGTCGGAGGATCTGGGAGCTTCCGGGGCGCGCGAGGAATCGTGGTGGTGACTTTGGTGGTAGATCAACTTCCTCTCCGAACCTTCCGTCACGATGTGACCTTCTTCTAGGAGCGCCTTGTCACTGGAGTGTCGCTAATTCTGTCTTCTTCTCCATGACTGCTCCGCTTGGCTTCCAAATACAGCTTAGCTGAATCTTCGCTTCATGTTGGTTTATATAATTCCAATTAATATATGTTCCCGTTGATCTACATAACATGCGCTACAATTTTCATGAACCTGCTTCATTTCTCTGTTGGGTACTCATGGAAAGCATATGACAAGCGAATCACCTTCAGCATGCTCCCTGTTCACGTTAGTGAATGAAATGCTCTGATACCAATCGACAACATGAATTCTTTCTTTATTTGTCACCTTCTTCATTACGTTGACGTAGTACATCGCAGGACAGCTCCACCATATTCCGTAATTCAGTACGTATGTCATTAAAGCAACTTCTTGCTTTTCTTCACCATATTCCGTAATTTAGTACGTATGTCATTAAAGCAACTTCTTGCTTTTCTTACTGTGAGCTTTTGCTTTCCGATTTTCCTCATCCCAATCCGTTCTAAGCGCAGCACTTTGGGCCTCACACGAAAGAAACAGTTTGAGTGGCACGATATTAGAAATAATCTTCACGATATTTTTAGAAATAAAAGATGTGGCACGATATAAGAAACAGTTATCTATGGGTGGTTCCACAAAGAGGCCGTGGAAGAGAGACTAAAAATCTTCAAGTTGCACCAATAAACAAAAAAATATGGAGAGTTCCGCCACTCACCTATTTACATACATAGCAAAACAATAACACAATGTTTGTAGTGCCGCCCCTGTGTGAAACATGAGGCCAACAGAACAAGAGCATTTACACCATGACATTCTGGACCATATTTGCCAACCTAGAAGAAAAACAACTCGAGCAAGCTTACATAGTCGCTCTCAGGTGTCATTGTCTGCTGCAAGAGTCCACCAATGGTGCTTCGGGGTCGGGGGGGGGGGGGGGGGGGTATCGGCACTAATCACTCAGAAATGTGCTGTGAATTCGTAGTTCTATGGTCGCAGTGCTTCACCCCTATCTAAAGAGATGTTGGACATGGCATTCGATGAATGGTCGAAGCCTTGCTTTTCGTAGAGGCATTGCCTTGTCTGAAACACACCTATGAATCAGGTGATATATTATCAGAATCAGTTTGCCATGTAAATGAACTTCTCCATTTGCATTTCTCTTCCAAATTACCTCAATCGGTTGGGCTGTTAGTCTCAAGGTTGGAGATGCGGGTTACTTGGGTGTTCAGTTGTCAAACTAGCACTTTCAGAGGACTATTGGGCTTTCGAGCTATCCTATTCAAACCAATAATCTCATTTGGCTTTAGGACCATCCCTTTCAAGAGTCTACTTTAGTGGACCTTTGAGCTCTATATCTTAGTTGTTGCTTGTCATTTAACCTTTCTTTTGTGGGATCTAAGGGGTCCCATGGCCGTTATGCCCACCTTTCATTGTACTCCCAATTAATTCAAATTGAACCGAAAGAAAAAAAATACAAGACTGAGCTAGAAGGTTCAATACTAGACTCTCATTTGGTGTTTGCTTCTTAATCAATATGTACAATCTCGATGAAGAAAATTTTGAGCGAATCAAGAAGAAATTTTATTTCTTCAATACGTTTGCTAATATTCCTTATCAAGCCTTGCAAATTATTAAAACTTCAAAATGTCAAACACCCTCTCAACATACTCAGATAATTGTTTCATGACTACGGGATCCTCATTTGATTAAAAAGCGTGTGCATCATCTTTTACATCTAATGTACATGAACATAGATACTTCCTTTAAGCAATATCACTCTTAAGGCCAATTTCTATGAATTATATTTTTATGTGAGTCAAAGTTCGTGGCAAGCAAGGATTGCTGACTACTTAACCGCCATTGGGTTTTCTATGTGTGATGTAGATCATTCACTGTATGCAAGGAAGGGTGATGATGGTATCACAATTATGGCTATTTATGTTGATGAATTGATTGTAGGAGGTGACAATGAAGCAAACATTAAAGCGGTAAAGCAACTCCTTACACTATTTCTTGGGCATTGAGTTTATACATATGGAAACAGGTATATGGATGTTGCAAAGGTAATATGCCTTGAATATGCTAAAAAAGTATGTTATGGATGATTGTAAGTCAATTTCTATGCCATTAGATCAGATTTTGAAGTTGGATACTACATCAGGTGAAGCATTGGAAAATGCTACTATGTATAGGAAAATTATGGGAAGTTTGATATATCTCATGATTAGAGGGTCTGATCTAAACTACACTATTGTACTTGAAAGTCAATTTATGTAGGTTTTGAGGAAGCAACATTTAGATGCTCTAAGGTTCACTCTATGTTATGTGAGTGCTATTTTGGATTATGCATTTTTTTATGAAGCTGGTGTAGATTTGCAGGTTGATGGATATACTGATGTAGACCAGCTTGATAGCATTCTAGATTAAAGATCTACTAGTGGCTTTCTATTCTAGCTTGGGAGTGCAGCTATTACATGGAGCAGTAAGAAGCAACCCATTGTTGCTTTGTGGAGTACAAAGGTTGAGTATAGACATGTTGCAATGGTAGCATGTGAGGCATCATGGCTAGAGATGCTCCTTGGAGATCTAGGTGTGGAAGTGCAAAAGCCTATCACCATCTATTTGATAATCTTAGTAGCATACAATTAGCTCAAAATCTTGTTTTTCATGCTATAACGAAGCATATCAAGATACATGATCACTTCATCAGAGAGAAGGTATTAGCAGGTGATATAGATCTTGTTTATGTGAGAATGGATGAGTAGGTTGCTGATAATTTCATTAAAGCACTTGGAGCTGAAAAGTTAGAGAAGTTTCAAAAGGTGCTAGGATTACAAGATATGACATGTATAGTGGTCACGTTGATATATGTCAGGGATACTTCATTGAACTTTACTAGATTTATGTACGGAGAGTGATGGCACATTTGGTTTCTTGCCAGCTCACTCATTCGTGGACATTAGAATTTTCCCTTATGTACTATTATTTATATATTGCACTTGTTTTATTGTTGTTTTTTTGTACATTCCTTTTATGTAATAAAATAAAAACAAGAGATCATTCTTCCTTGACTTAGTTTGTGTGTGCGCTTCTCTTTGATTATGAGAGTGTGTGTGTGAGCTCTTTTCCTTATCTCCTTCCTTGTTGTTGAAGAATCACTCACAAATTTGACATACAGACAAACATAAAGACGAAGAAAGACAAAGAGAAGCAGAAACAAAGTCAGTCAGAAAATCAAGCCTTAGTGAAGGGACAAATTCACGACTGTAATATAGTTCATAGAAACTTCCAAAAATACGAGTTTTGAATCTCAGAACAAAATGTATATATATGAGGTAGAAGATCATAATAGAAGGAAGAAGATGGTGTGAGAAGAAGAGAAGTGAGTATGCATAGAACCGGAATAGAATAGCGCATATAGAAATTGAGAATAAGTGATATAGAAGATGTCAGAGATTGCGTATGTAGACATGAATAATAGAACTTGAACTGTCGGGTATTCATCTGAGAGAGATGGTAAGGAATAACTACTCAGCGTAGGAGAGTTTTCCATAGCTATGAGAAAAGTGAGGCCAAGCTATTTTGTACACATCTTCTCTAATAGAAAACACATGTTCATGTGGAAATTTGAGCGCATTCTTTGTATGTGAAGAAATCTGAGTGATTTCATGTTATTGTGAAAGTTAGTTAACAGTTAGAGTTTTCTCAGTAAATATTTTCCAGTACATCTACAAGTTAGATCTCACAACATAGTGTAAAGTTTTTTATGAGAGATTGCTCATCTTGAAGCCAGTAGTCTCAACTACAAACTGATCAAAGAATGTTGTGAAACGGGACATGTACACATGGTACAGTGTCTAACCGTAAAAGACATCTAGAATTGGTGAAGTTTTTCCTTAAACTTCAGAAAGAGTTCATTTACTAAAGGAAGCTCAGGTATTACTTCCTTACTTCATAAAAAATCATTTGAAGTAATTACAAACAGAATTGCAGTTGATTTTCGGTAAGATTACGATGACATTCCGGTGACAGTCCGGTGAAGTTCTGGTGACATTTCGGTGAGTTCAAAACACAGTTGTAAAGTTTTTAGTTTCAAAAAGTTTTCTAAGCTACTAATGATTATAGAGGTGCTCTAATATCGCTCTAGCTTAGTTCTTGTAACGTGGTGAAGTCCGCAGTTGAGCTTTAGCGAGTTAAGTTCGCTTGGTGCATTAACAAGTAGTACAAGAGCTCAATAGTTGATGATGATTCGTTAAAGCTCAACAAGTGGTAATTTTCTGCAGTCTTGTTAGTGAACAAGGTTTTTTCATGAATCAACAGTGGTATGAGAGCAGAAAGGTTCTGAAGAGCAGAAAAGGTTTCTCAGAAGTAGAAACGGAAGTAAAGATACAAGAGAATTTTAAGAACTTTCACAAGAAAGGTGAAAACTGAGATGATCAACAACAAACGGCGTCAAGAAACGTTCCGAAGTAATTCTCAAAGGTAAAGGTTTTTAAAAGGTAAAATGTTTTAACATTACATTCATTAGATGTAACAGAAACAAGAAGATTATGGCAGATCATATCTCTATTGACAAATTGGACATATATAATTATCCTGCATGGGTAATGCACATGGAAGCCTTACTTATGAGTAAGGACTTAATGATATATGTGACAGGAGAAGAAAAGAAGCCAACTTTTGAAGACGACAGTCAACCGAAGAAAGAAGAGTTAGAAGCCTTGGAGTTGTGGCAGAAGAAAGATGCAACGGAAAGAGCTTATATCTACAATACCATTACAGATCATCTACTACCGCACATTAGAGGTCTGGAGAAAGCAGAAGACATATGTAGTGCATTGGAAGATCATTTCCAAAATACAACGAAAGCTAGGAAGGCTAGCTTATGGTCAGAGTTTACAACATTCAAGAAAAAGCAAAGTCAAAGCATTAGTGATTATGTCACTAAGATGAAAGACTTAGCGGACAGTCTTGGATCTATTGATGAAGATATCAAAGATAAGAGGTTGATAGCACAAGTGCTTGCAGGATTGAGAGGAGATGAAAGGTGCAAACCTTTCGTACTCTCCACTGAACTTTCTTTAAATCATTTTGTACTAGATTTAAATCGGTTGCTTGGAATAATGTTAACGTTTGAGCAAGATTTGAAGACAAATGGAGATAAAGGACATAGTTCTGCTATGTACGCAAAGAATAAGAAGAAAGGTGATAAAGGTAAAGATAAAGATGAAGAAGAGATGTCTACTGAAGCAAATTTTGCAAGAGGAAGAGGTAATGCCAGAAGTAAAAGTAGAGGAAAAGGAGGAGGTAATCAAACTAACAACAAGAAGACTTGTTGGATCTGTGGATTAAGCAATCATTTGGCTCATGATTGCTGGCATAATTCTCAAGGATCAAGTCAGAATCAGAACAATAACAATAGAGGTAGAAGTGGAAGATATCAAAGAGGAAGGCAAAGCCAAAGAGGCGGATATGGTAGAGGTGGAGCAAGAAGTTGGGGACAGAAATCAGTATCACAACACTATCTACTACAACTATGCAAATGATATGTAGAATGACAGTCATACAACGTTGATGATGAACTCGATAAGTATATCAGAGAATGAAGACCTAAAGGTATTCTACATTGACTCTGGTTGTTCAAACCATTTATCAGGAAATATAGAATTGTTATCAGAACTTGAAGGAGGTATTTCAAATCATACAGTACAAATAGGTGATAACACAAAACATAATGTAAGGTCAATTGGAAAAGTAAAGTGTAAGAATGGAGCTGACCTACTAACAAATGTTTTGTATGTTCCAACAATCCCAAAGAATCCGATCAGCGTGGGTTAGATAGTAGAAAAATGTTTTCAAGTTAGGTTTACAAATGAAGGAGTATTTGTTGAAGATCCAGAGAATGGATACAATCAAATTGTCCATGGTAAAAAGGAAGGTAGACCTTTTACTCTTAAAGTACAAGGGAATGTTGGTCAAGCCTTGATCACACATGGTGATGAGGTATTTACAGAGTTAGACCTCTGGCATAAGAGGTTAGGACATTGTAATGAAACAGGAATCAAAACTATGGTGGAGAAACAATCCGTGAGAGGATTACCAAATATGAAGAATCAAAATATAATTCACAAATGCAAAGCCTGTCAGATGGGAAAAGCCCATAGGTTACCATTTCAGAAGAAAGGGTACAAACACTGAACTCATACATACAGATGTATGGGGACCAACAAAAGAAGGATCTATCAGCGGCTCAAGGTATTATGTTCTTTTTATTGATGATGCAACAAGATGGATAACTCTTAATGTTTTGAAAGAGAAGTAAGAAGTATTTGAAGCTTTCAGGCATTTTTATGCATATGCTCAAATATTTACACTACAAAAACTGAAAAGACTAAGGTCTGATGGAGGAGGAGAATATTTTTCTCGAGAGTTCAATGAGTATCTGTGGAATGCAGGTATCAAAAGAGAAATAACTTGCAGGTATACACCGCAACAAAATGGAGCAGCAAAAAGAAGAAATCGAACTCTAGTTGAGTTTGCAAGAGCAATGCTAAAGGAGAAGAATTGTCCAAATTATCTTTGGGCTGAGGCTGTAAATACAGCTACATATCTGGTAAATGGATTACCATGTACAACTTTAAATGGGATAGCTCCTTCTGAAGCTTGGTGGAGCAAGAAACCAACACTTGATCATTGTAAAGTGTTTGGATCAGTTGCTTATGCTTATGTACCATCACAACTGAGACATAAGCTTGAACCAAAACCTGAAAGATAGGTGTTCATCGGATATGATGAAAAATAGATGGGTTATAGGTTATGGAGTCCTCTAACCAAACAGTTTACTGTTTCCAGAGATGTGACATTTGATGAAGGAAAAAGCTGGTATACAGACATAGAGTATAATGAAGAAACAATTAAAGAAGAGATAAGAAGGAAAGAAAAAGGAAAATCACATATGCAGGTGAATGAAGATGAAGATCATATGCAGGGAAGTACGTCCAGGATCGGATCAAGTATGAGAAATGAAGATGAACCAAGATTTGATGAAGATGTGTATTCAGATACACATGAAGAATATGAGTTAAGAAGGTCAAACAGAGTAAGGAAACAACCAACAAGGTATTCCTATGACACTTCTTATTTGACTCAAAAAAACTATGCTTACTTAGTAAAGGAAGATGAAGAACCTCAGAATTACAGTGAAGCAAAAGGTAAGAAACAATGGGAAGAAGCAATGAAGGAGGAGTTCAATGCTTTTGAAGAGAACAAGACTTGGGATCTTGTTCCAAAACCAAATGGGAAGAAAGTGATTGGAAGTAAATGGGTTTACAAAGTTTATAAGAAACTTGCAAATGGAAGGATAGCTAGATACAAAGCTAGACTGGTGATCAAAGGCTATGCTCAGACGCATGGTATAGATTATGATGAGACGTTTAGTCCGGTGCCAATCAACCATAAGGACATTGATTGCTATAGCAGCATCAAAAGGATGGAAGCTAAGTCAGCTGGATATAAAGAATGCATTTCTGAATGGATATATATCAGATGAGGTTTACATGGAACAACCTGAAGGGTTTGTAAGTTCTAGTTACCCAGATCATGTTTGCGGATTAAGAAGAGCTCTTTATGGATTGAAGCAAGCTCCAAGAGCTTGGAATTACATACTTGTGAAGTATCTCAATGACCTTGGATACCAAAGTTCAAAGGCTGATGCAAGTCTACTCATTAAGAGAAGAGATGAAGGTATGATCTACATTTGTATTTATGTAGATGACATAATAATCATAGGAACCTCAGATGAAGGAATCAAGGAGGTAAAAAGATTACTTGAAAAAGAGTTCAAGATCAATGATCTAGGAAAGTTATCATACTTTCTTGGAATGGAAGTTATATATACAAATCATGGTATATATGTTTCGCGAGAAAGGTATCTCCTAAACTTATTGAAGAAGTTTAACATGGAGAATTGCAGAGAAGCTTCAACACCTCTTGAAGTAAATTATAAACTCAACAAATATGGTGGTGCAGAGTTTAAAGATATGAGGAAGTATTAATCGTTAGTGGGAAGCTTAATTTATGCTACACTAACAAGATCGGATCTTAGTTATGCAGTCGGAGTTCTCACACAGTTCATGCATTGCCCGAAGGATCAACATTGGGTTGCAGGGCAAAGAGTTCTTAGATATATCAAAAGAACTATAAAAGAAGGATTATATTAACCTTTTACGTCAGATATAAAGCTGAGAGCATACAGTGACTCAGACTGGGCAGGAAGTCAAGATGACAGAAGTTCAACACATGGGTATATGATATACCTAGGAGATAATCTTGTATGCTAGTGTTCAAAGAAGCAACACATAGTGGCTTTATCGTCAACAGAAGCAGAATATAAAGGACTTGTGGAAGCAGCTAAGGAAGTGATATGGATGCACACCTTGTTCAAAAGCATGGGTATTGATCAAGGTATACCTATCATACATGGAGATAATATGAGCTCGTTATATCTTGCAGCAAATCCAGTATTTCATGCAAGAACAAAACACATAGAGATTCAATATCATTTCTCGAGGGAAAAGGTAATGGAGAAGGAGATTGAAATAGTATTCACTCTTATGAAAGATCAGATTGCAGATATTCTAACAAAGAGCTTAGATGGAGTAAAGACAAGCAGATTCAAATAAATGGTAGGTATAAAAGAAAAGAAGAATATATGAAAGATCAGATAATGCAAATTAGTGATTGAGGGGGATCTGTTGAAGAATCACTCACAAATTTCACATACAAACAGACATAAAGACGAAGAAAGACAAAGAAAAGCAGAAACAAAGTCACTCAGGAAATCAAGCCTTAGTGAAGGGACAAATTCACGACTGTAATATAGTTCATAGAAACTTCTAGAAATATGAGTTTTGAATCTCGGAACAAAATGTATATATATGAGGTAGAAGATCATAATAGAAGGAAGAAGATGGTGTGAGAAGAAGAGAAGTGAGTATGCATAGAACCGGAATAGAATAGCGCATATAGAAATTGAGAATAAGTGATATTAAAGACGTCAGAGATTGTGTATGTAGAGATGAATAATAGAACCTTAACTGTCGGGTATTCATCTAAGAGAGATGGCAAGGAATAACTACTTAGAGTAGGAGAGTTTTCCATAGCTATGAGCAAAGTGAGGCCAAGCTATTTCGTACACATCTTCTCTAATAGAAAACACATGTTCATGTGGAAATTTGAGCGCATTCTTCGTATGTGAAGAAATCTGAGTGATTTCATGTTACTATGAAAGTTAGTTAACAGTAACAATTTTCTGAGTAAATATTTTCCGGTACATCTACAAGTTAGACCTCGCAACATAGTGTAAAGTTTTTTATGAGAGATTGCTCATCTTGAAGCCAGTAGTCTCAACTACAAACTGATCAAAGAATTGTGTGAATCAGGACGTGTACACATGGTATAGTGTCTCACCGTAAAAGACATCTAGAACTGGTGAAGTTTTTACTTCAGAAAGGGTTCATTTATTGAAAAAAGCTCAGGTATTACTTCCTTACTTCATCAACAATCATTTGAAGTAATTACAAACAGAATTGTAGTTGATTTCGATAAGATTCTGGTAAGATTACGCTGACATTCGGGTGACAGTCCGGTGTTCTAGTGACATTTCGATGAGTTCAAAACACAGTTGTAAAGTTTTTAGTTTCAAAAAGTTTGCTAAGCTACTGATCATTATAGAGGTGTTCTAATATCGCTCTAGCTTAGTTCTTGTAACGTGGTGAATTCTGTAGTTGAGCTTTAGCTAGTTAAGTTCACTCGCTGTGTTAACAAGTAGTACAAGAGCTCAACAGTTGATGATGGTTCGGTAAAGCTCAACAAGTGGCAATTTTCCGCAGTTTTGTTAGTGAACAAGCTTTTGGCACGAATCAACACTTGTGACATTGAGTTCTATAATTTTCTATCTCTCTCTCTCTCTCTAGCTCTCTCCATCTCTCTTTTTCTCTCTCATTCAATTTCTCTCTCTCTCTCTCAATATATTCAGGATGTTCATTGAGCATAATATATAGCTAATTATTGTCAGCACAATTTTCATTATTTGTATATCATTTAAATTGTTTTGTTTTCATAGATTAACATATTCATACTCACACATTTGCATGCACATATACACATTGCATGCACATGCGCACTCATGCATGTGCATACACATATACACATACTTATACACATGCACATGCACATACACACATATGCATACATACACATCCACATGCACATACACACACATACATATGCATGTACACTTACACATACACATGCACATATACACACATACACATACACATAGACACATGCACAAACATATCTACATGCACATGCATGCAAATACACATACACATACACACATCAACACACACTTGTACACACAAATATATATGCACATACACACACACATGCACATAGATATATAGATGCATATGCACATGCATGCACATACATAAAAATACACCTAGATATACACATTCATATATAGATATACACATATGCACGAACACATACACATTCATAGATACACACATACATGAATATAAAAAAATATAGATATATACATACATGTCCATACATACATATACAAATACACACTACTACATGCACATACATACATATACACACACAAAGACACATAATATAAATAAATTTTACAATTAAAAGTAATAAATCACATGTTAAATATAAACTATAATAAAAACAATTAGTACATTTTAGTCATATCACACCATAAAGACACAATAAAAATGAGTTAATTTATTAAAAACTCTAAAAAAATTATTAAAATTGTGATCACACCATAAAGAACACACTAGGACCGCTGGGGCACTTTTTTCCCTCTTTAAGAGGTTTTTTTCCCCCGGCTTGTATATACCCCTATTGCCCTAATGGGCTACTTATCTTTGTACATTCTCTAGTAATACATTCAGTATTGTGTGTTTGTGCTTCAAGCTTCTTCTTCTTCCTTGTGTTGTTCCCGTGCTTCCGCAGACGTCTAACTCCAACAATTGGTATCAGAGCAAGTCCTCGCTTCATCTAGGGCACTGTCGACACTCCTCCGTTTGCAGTCTCAGAATCGTACAAATTTTGGTGAGCATACTCAGGGTGTTTCCGAGATCAAAACTGCTTCGCTGTGTGGTGCCGAAATCGCAATCTGAGCTCGTTTCGACCTCTAAATGCACTATCGTAGTGCTTGTGCAGGCTATTTTGTATTTTTGTGCCAAAGGTATATACCTGTTTCTGTTCACCAGTATAAGCGTCTCGAAGTCTACTACAGGTTTAGCAGAACTCGTCTGGGCAGTTCCGTTCAACCTTTTGAGATACAGTCAATTTTTTGCATCAAGGTATTTTAATCACCGGTCATGGCTGAAAGCAGTGATGTATTCTGTATGTTGGCTGTTGAGGATAAGTTGGATGGTACCAACTACCCATTATGGGCTTATATGATGCGACATGTATTGGTTGCAAAAGGATTGTGGAACATTATGGAGGGTGTTGAAAGACGTCCTATTACACCTGCAACTACAGGTACTGCAAATACAGGTGCTGGAGCTGATGAAGATGGTGTCAAAGATGATATTGTGCAGATTCCTGTTCGTGCTGTTGTTTCTGTTGCACCTACTGTAGAGCAGATTCGTTGGGATGGCAGAGATGCCCAGGCACATGCATTGATAGCCTTGTCTGTCAAACGTGCCATTATTCCTCATATTCGCACTTGGAGAACAGCTAAGGATGCTTGGGATACACTTACCACATTGTACCAAGCTAGGAATGAGGCTGGTGTTGCTTACCTCTGAAAACAGTTGGAGAGTGAGCACATGAATGAAGGTGATTCTATGGACAGTTTCCTAACAAAGATCAAAGACTTGAAGGAACAGTTGATTTCTGTTGATGAGGTTATACCAGATAGCTCACTTGTGCAGACCGTTCTGAATGGTCTTCCTAATTCATATAAGAGTTTTTCTTCTACTCTTCGGTTGATGATGAAAGGCAATCGAAATGCCTTATCATTTGAGGAGTTAGTCTCTCTTCTGTTGCAGGAAGATTAGTCCAAGCAAAATAGGTCCATTATGCGAGTTGCAGATCAAGCTTTCCTGGCTAGTCAGAAGGGCAAAGGAAAATGGAGCTCTTCAACTAGTAAGCAGAAATCTGCTAATTCTGCATATTCGAAGAAGGAAGATAAAGATGAGAAGAAATCAGAAAAGCAGAAATTGTTTTGTAAGTACTATAAAGGGAATGATCATATCATAAAGAACTGTCCAAAACTGGCTGCTAAAGAGGCAAAGAAGAAAGAGGCTGGAATGGTTGTTGTAGAGGCCTCTACACCAAAAACAGAGTCTGCAAATCTTGTATAGGAAGAAGAATGGGTGTTTACTACTGTCTGCAGTTTTGACCCATCTTCTCATGAGCAGTGCATGTCTGCAGTAGACTCAGATGTTTGGTTTTTTGACAGTGGGGTGACCAAACATATTACCTCGCAGCGAAGTTTCTTCTCTTCACTCGAGTCTGCCCCTACAAGGAATACTGTTACATGCACCAACAACTCCTCTTATCCTATTATGGGGGTTGGTAAGATCATTTTGACTACTGCTGATGGTAGTTCTTTCACTTTGTCAAATGCTCTATTTGTGCCACGGATCAAAAAGAACCTGTTATCAGTTTCTGCATTAGCCAAGATTGGCTTGGTTGTGAAATTTATTGATGACAGGTGTACAGTTCATGATCTGTCAAATGGCGATTGATTATTGCTTCTGGCATTTTATATCGTGGGCTGTATAAGCTCATACACTATGAAAGATCTGTAAATGATTTGGAATGTGCAGTAAATGATTCTCAGGCTATGTCAGATGCAAAGCTTTGGCATGCACGCTTTGGTCATCTGAATTTTGCTAGTTTGCTACACCTGTAGAAATCTGAAATGGTATCCTCATTGCCCAAACTTGAGGCACCTGGAAAACATGTTTGTGAAGGCTGTATTTTGGGCAAAATGCAGCGTTCATCCTTTCCAAAAGATGGTTCAGTTCGGGCTTCTCAGAAATTACAGCTTGTACATAGTGATGCCTGTGGTCCTATGCAGACACCTTCTTTTGGAAATTACCTTTACTTCATGACTTTCATTAATGATTTTTCTAGGCATGCATGGGTATATCCACTCAAAGCAAAATCCGAACTGTTCATGTGCTTCAAATAGTTTTTGGTTTTGTCTGAAAATCTGTCAGCATGTAAAATGGGCACCCTCCGTTCTGATCGAGGAGGGAATATATGTCTTCTGATTTTAATGCATTTCTGGCTGAACGTGGGATAAAACACCAGTGTACACTGCCGTATACACCTCAACAGAATGGAGTTGCTGAACGAAAGAACAGGTCACTCATGGAGATGGGGAGGTGTATGATCAAGAGTCAGGCTTTACCTCACACTCCATATGAGGCTTGGCATGACCGCAAGCCATCTGTTGCTCATCTGCGTGTTTTTGGTTGTTTGGCATATGCACTAGTGCCTGAACAACATCGCAAAAAAGTGGATGATAAAGCAGTAAAATGTATTTTTGTTGGGTACAGTTCTGAAAGTAAAGGCTATCGTCTGTATCATCCACAGACTAAACGCATTCTAGTTAGCCGTGATGTTGTCTTTGTGGAAGATGCTATTCATCCATTGCTTTCATGTACTAAGCAGACATATGTTAGCTCCAAAGACATGTATGATACTTTGATGCCTCTTTTTACAGGTGGACAGTCTAGTGCTGGTCCTAATGAGGCAACTTCTCAACCTTTGCAGGTTTCATATGATGATGCAAATCATTCCATTTCTGATGTAGATTTACATGATGCACTTGTTGATGAGAGAGTTGATATTGAGCAAGCAAAAACTATGCCAAAATGGATGGTGCAAACTTTGTGTGACAGCAAATTAGATGCACCTTTGTCATATCGTACTCGTTCAGGCTCTCATAGTGCCTCCTTTGAATCAGATTTCTATGCTATGGCTACGTCTAGTCTCTGTGATGAGAATGAGCCTGTTTCTTTTGATGAAGCACAAAATTCAAAAAATTGGAGGGCTGCTATGCAATCTGAATATGATGTTATAATGAAGAATGGTACATGGTCTTTATCTGACTTGCCTCCTGGAAAGAAGGCCATTGGCACTAAGTGGGTATACAAGTTGAAGCGTAAACGTGATGGTACAATTGACATGTATAAGGCTAGGCTTGTTGCAAAGGGTTATGCGCAGGAAAGAGGCATTGATTTTGATGAGACCTTTGCACCTACATGTCGTATGACTACTGTTCGGAGCATTTGTGCACTTGCAGCCCATCATGGTTGGAATGTACATCAGTTGGACATTAAAATAGCATTTCTGAATGGTGACGTGCATGAAGAAGTGTATGTTTTTCAGCCCCGTGGCTTTGTGCAAAAAGGACATGAAAACTAGGTGTGCAGGTTAAAGAAGGCATTATATGGTTTAAAGCAAGCACCACGTGCTTGGTATGAGAAGATACATGCCTATCTGATTGCACATGGTTTTGAGAACAGTCCAACTGAAAGCACCTTATATGTTAAGCGTGTTAATGATGTGCTTCTGATCATTGTTGTCTATGTTGACGACATGCTGCTCACTGGTCCTATTGAGGAGCATATTGCTGATTTTAAGGCTGATTTGCATGCCTCATTTGAGATGTATGATTTGGGGCATTTGCATCACTATTTGGGCATTCAGTTTATGCAAGTTGATGGTGGAATGGCTTTGTGTCAAACGAAATATATTGACACATTATTGCAGCGTTTTGGCCTTGAAGACTGTAAGCCTATTGCTACTCCTATGGAGACAGGTTTACGATTGAGTCTTCATGATGCTAGAGATGCATTTGATGCTGTTCTCTATCAGCAGGCTGTTGGATGCTTCATTTACTTATGCATTACTCGGCCAGATATTCAGTTTTTTGTCTCACAAATGAGTAGGTTTATGCATTGCCCAGGAGTCACGCATTGGAAGGTGGTTAAGCGCATCTTTCGCTACTTGAGTGGTACTCGGCTACTTGGGTTGTTTTATCCCAAGGGGGGATGACTACCGCCAGATTTGCATGCTTTTTCTGACTCAGATTGGGCAGGTTGCTATGACACTCGTGTGTCCACAAGTGGTTTTTGCTTCATGCTTGGTAGCTCATGTATATCTTGGTTGAGCAAGAAGCAACCTACTGTGGCCACTTCCAGTTGTGAGGCTGAGTATAGGGCAGCTTTCACAACGACTGTTGAGTGTGTGTGGCTCAGACGCCTTATGGCTGATTTGGGTGTTGGTCACTCTTCTGCCACCACCATCTTCACTGACAATCAGAGCGCATTGGCAGTTGCGAGGAACCTTGTGTTCCATGCTCGCACTAAGCACATTGAGGTGCATTATCACTATGTCAGGGAGAGGTTCTCTGTTGGGGAGATCAGCTTGGCATATGTGCCCACGCAGGAGAACATTGCAGACCTTTTCACGAAGGCTCTGCCTAGGGAGAAGTTTGAAGCTTTTCGCAAAGCTTTGGGCTTACTTCCTTTTGTGGAGTGATTTCCATATAGCTTAGCACTTCCTTATACATGAGTGCCAGCTCCTTGTTCACCGCATCACTCCCAGGGGGGATTTGTTGATATATTTAGGTAGTGATGTGTGTGAATACACTAGAACTGCCAGGGCACTTTTTTCCTTCTTTAGGAGGTTTTTTTCCCCTGGCTTGTATATACGCCTATTGCCCTAATGGGCTACTTATCTTTGTACATTCTCTAGTAATACATTCAGTATTGTGTGTTTGTGCTCCAAGCTTCTTCTTCCTTGTGTTGTTCATGTGCTTCCGCAGATGTCTAACTCCAACAATATCTATATATCTATATACATATATATATATATATATATATATATATATATATATATATATATATATATATATATATATATATATATATATATATATATATATATATATATATATATATGTGTGTGTGTGTGTGTGTGTGTGTGTATCAATGTACATAATACATCTAATGTAAAGTGTCAATCATCTGAACCACTCCCTTAATAATTATCATCCACATCATCATGATCATCTACATGATGTGAAGTATTTGAAGAGGCATCATGGGTAGAGGGATCAATACTCTATGATGTTCGATATCATTCCTTCTATGTTTGTGTCTCTACCTTATCCATATCAACCTCTCCATAATACTCCTATATTATGTCACGAAGAAGGAGATAAGGAAGAGAGCTCCCAAAGACTCTCTCACTCTCAAGGAGAAGCACACACATAGATTCAGGCAAGGAAGAATGATCTTCTTCTTCTTCTACTATTACATAAAAGGAATGTACAAGAATGACCTAAAAACAAGAATACAACAAGTGCATATATAAAGATCAGTACATAAGGAAAAACCTAATGTCAGCGAATGAGTGAGCTGGCAAGAAACAAATGTGCCATCACTCTCGATAGATAAATCTAATAAAGCTCAATGAAGTATTCCTGACATATACCGGCGTGACCACTATACATGTCAGAGAAACGAAAAATTGGTACGTGTCATTCTAGATCATCACATGTTGAGCTTGATATCTCAACACTCCCCCTCAAGCTCAACGCCATATCGTGTAATCCAAGCATCTCTCGAAACTTCTTCAACTTCTCAGCTCCAAGTGCTTTGGTGAAAATATCATCAACCTGCTCATCTATTCTCACGTAAACAAGATCAATATCACCTACTAATACCTTCTCCTAATGAAGTGATAATGTACCTCGATATGCTTTGTTCTAGCATGGAAAACAGGGTTCGGTGCTAATTGTATGCTGCTAAGATTATCACAATAGATAGTGATAGGCTTTTGCACTTCCACACATGAATCTGCAAGTAACATCTCTAGCCATGATGCCTCACATGCTCCCATTGCAGTACCTCTATACTCAGCCTCTATACTCGACAAAGCAAGAGTGGGTTGCTTCTTACTGCTCCATGTAATAGCTGCACCTCCGAGTGAGAAAAGAAAGCCACTAGTAGATCTTCTATCTAGAGTACTACCAGCCCAAACTGCATCGGTGTATCCATGAACCTGCAAAACTACACCAGCTTCATAAAACAATGCATAATCCAAAGTAGCACTCACATAACATAGAGTGCGCCTCAGAGCATCCAAATGTGGCTTCCTGGGAACCTGCAAAAGCTGACTTTCAAGTCCAATAGTATAGCTTAAATCAAGCCTTGTAATTGTAAGATATATAAGACTTCCCACAATTTTCCTGTACATAGTAGCATTTTCCAATGCTTCACCTGATGTAGTATACAACTTCAAATTCTGATCTAATGGCATAGAAATTGGCTTACAACCAGCCATACCATACTTTTGCAGCATATTCAAGGCATATTGCCTTTGCGACATCCATATACCTGTTTCTGTATGTATAAACTCAATGCCCAAGAAATAGCGCTGCACACCAAGATCTTTCATGTCAAATTCTTGCATAAGAAGTTTCTTTACCTCTTTGATGCTTTCTTCATTATCGCCAGCTACAATCAATTCATCAACATAAATGGCCACAATCGTGATGCCATCATCAGCCTTCCTTGCATATAGTAAATGATCTGCATCACACATAGAAAACCCAATAATAGTTACGTAATCAACAATCCTTGCATGCCATGCACGCAGAGCCTAGTTCAGCCCATACAAAGCCTTTTGCAACCTGCAAACATATTCTCGATGCTTTAAATCTTCATATCCTTTTGGCTAGTCCATATATACTTCTTCTTGTAACTCACCATGTAGGAAAGCATTCTTCACATCCATCTGATGCAAAGTCCATCCTTTTGCGGTAGCTAATGCAACTAGTGTCCTAACAGTAGACATTTTAGCTACAGGGCTGAATGCTTCCTCATAATCAATGCCATATGTCTATGCATATCCTTTAGCTACCAACCGTGCTTTATACCTGCTTATGCTACCATCACCATTATGCTTTACCTTGTAAACCCATTTACAGCCTATGGCTTTCTTTCCTTGTGGCAATGGAACTAGCTTCTATGTATCATTTCCATAAAGTGCAGCCATCTCCTCATCCATAGCTTTTTCCCAATCTGCATTTCCAATTGCATCTTCAAAGCAAGAAGGTTTAGCATCTTGCATTACCTTTGTCATGTAGGCATAATCACGAGCCATGTAACTATCATATGTCAATCGTTGCACTGAATTCCTCATCCTCCCAGCTCTTCTTGGTCCTGGGTCACTTCTCCTTTTATCATCTTCATGTGCCCTTCTTACTCCTGGAATCTTCATAGAGGGCAATCCAAGTTCCTCATCAAGACTCTTTTCTGAACTTCTTGAACCTCCATCAACGTCTTCAAAACTTGCACATGTTTTATGACTAGTAGAAATCTTTTCTTTACCTTTCTTGGATGTATTTGATGAATTTGCTAGACTAGAATTTCCACGTAATCTTTCACTCCATGGATTTGAGTTGGTGCTTGGTGATGCATCCAGTCCACTCAAAACCTGAGATTTTGCACTTGATTTTTTAGCATTTTCTTTGTCATTTGGTCCAAGACTCAGTCCTTCTTTGGCATCTGCATAGAAGCTTGACATTTCATCAAATACCACATCTCTGCTCACCTTTACTTGTCGTATGAGTGGGTTATAACATTTATATCCCTTTTGCTCAAGGGAGTATCCAATGAAGACACACTTTTCTGCTTTAGGATCATCAATGAAAGTAACATAAAACTTGCAGCCACCCATAGATGTGGTCTTTGCTGGATCTCAGACATCTGTATGTACTAATTCTAGTACATTCTCACTAACATGCTTGTCATGTGGAAATGATGCTCTTGACTGTTTACCAAGTTGACATGCGGCACATATCTTTTGCATTTCTGCAACTTTGAAATTTAGTAGTCCATGGACAATCTCCTTTGACTGCATCACTTTCAGCCTTAACAAGTTTGCATGTCCAATCCGTTTGTGCTATATCTCTATATCTGCAATAACTATTGGACCTTTTGGAAACATGGTTGCATTCATTTCAAGAATCTTCACCTTTAAGTTGAACATCCTACCCACTTTCTTTCCTTTGGCAACCAATCGTCCATCCTGCTTGTACTCTTCTACATATAATCCATTAGCATTGAACGTGACTTGTAATCCCTGGTCAACCATTTGTCCAACAAAAACCAGATTCTTTGTTATATTTGGAACATGCAACACATTAGAAAGATGTTTTGCCTTCCCATCCTCCATAGACAATGCCATGTTTCCTGTATGCTCAATAGGATGTGATGTATCATCACCTGTTTCAACATATCTAGGAATTGACATTTGCTACAAACTACTAAACGAGTCTGCATGACTGGTCATGTGATTTGTAGCACTTGAATCAACATACCAGAAATTATCATTCGATTTTGAAACACCAGCAGACATTGTATTCATCATGTGATGTTGAACCATAAATAGCTTCTCAGAATCATCTGCACTTGTGGATGCATAGTTTTTTTGTTGCCTTCTATTATTTTGATTCTTCAATCTACAATCACGTTCAAAGTGTCCAGGTTTACCACAATTCCAGCATCCTTTACTATCATTACCTGAATCATTTCTTTGGAAAATTTTGTGATCTCTTTGGCTCCCCTTGCCTCGAAACTGTCCTCTTCCTCCTGCATGATTCTGCTATTGACCTTGGTCTTGGTTACTTTTTTCTCTTCCACTTCCAAAATCTCTACCTCTGCCTCTTCCTCTACGAGAGTAGAATACCTGCTCAGAACTCGGCTTTCCTTGGGAGTTTGAATCCTCACCAAGATTATTTTCTTCAATAATCAGCATAGATACCAGATCAACAAAATTCGGAATATTTTCCCTGGTCTGTATGGAAGTTCTGAACTTCTTATATGCAGCTCCTAATCCACAAAGGCACACTTCCACCTTATTATCATCATCTAGATTCACGCCAATAGATGCAAGTGACTCACATATGCTTTTGATTTTTAGTAGAGTGTAGTCACTTACCGACATGCTCTTCTTTTCCAATGTATGCAGCTCGTTCTTGAGTTGCAATTTTCGTGCCTTTGTATTAGTCTCATACAAAGTGACCAAACTGTTCCAAGCCTCTTTTGGAGTCTTGGCATCCTATATGTGTCCAATCATGCTATCCTGTATGCTAATAGATAGCCAATACATTACCTTCCGTGCTTCTTGATTCCATTCCTCATATGCTCTTAACTCGTCTGCAGTCCAATTCCTTTTTGGTAACTATGGAGCATTTTCATTCTCTCCTTCGATGTACTTCCAATAGCCTTTTCCCATCAGGAAATTCGTCATTCTGAATCTCCAAGCATGGAAGTTGTTCTTGTCCAGATTATCGCTCATAAGCTGACTCATTCCATCTGCATTTGCCATTTCTGCAACAATTCATAGCACTGCAACACACTACAAGCAGCACTTCTGCTTGAACACTATCGCACTATGACGTGACAGTTTGATCTCAGAAAAACACACTTTTCGTGTATCAATAGTACACAGAATCGCTTGAAATTCTAGATCTAGAATATACGAGTGTTATCAACCACAACACAAGTTATTGTTTTTGAAACTGACCTGTTTTTCTATGGGCCCCACCTTGCGGGCCGTTTTGATGGCTCCGATTTTCATAGCAAATGGAGGCCGTTTGTGAAATTGCGTTTTCTCCATGCCTTGCCGTGTAGTCTTCACCGTCACCTTCTCCACGAGCTCTCTACATCCATGCTGGCTCTGATACCATGTCATGAGGAAGGAGATAAGGAAGAGAGCTCACACACATACTCTTGTTGATATATTTAGGTAGTGATATGTGTGAATACACTAGGACCGCCAGGGCACTTTTTTCCCTCTTTAGGAGGTTTTTTCCCCCGGCTTGTATATATGCCTATTGCCTTAATGGGCTACTAATCTTTGTACATTCTCTAGTAATACATTGGGTACTGTGTGTTGTGCTCCAAGCTTCTTCTCCTTCCTTGTGTTGTTCGCGTGCTTCTACAGACGTCTATCTCCAACAATTGGTATCAGAGCAAGTCATCACTTCATCTAGGGTGCCGTCGACACTCCTCCGTTTGCAATCTCATAATTGCATGAATTTTGGTGAGCATACTCAACGTATTTTCAAGATCAAAATAGCTTTGCTATGCATGCCGAAATTGTGATCTAAGCTCGTTTCAGCCTCTGAATGCACTATCACAACGCTTGTGTAGGCTATTTTGTCTTTTTGTGCGAAAGGTATATACCAGTTTCTGTTCACCAGTATAACTGTCTTGAAGTCTCCTACAGGTCTAGCAGAATTCATATGGGCAGTTCTGTTCAACTTTTTGAGATACAATCAATTTTTTGCATCAAGGTATATTAGTCACCGACCATGGCTGAAAGCAATGATGTATTCTGTATGTTGGTTGTTGAGGATAAGTTGGATGGTACCAACTACCCATTATGGGCTTATATGATGCGACATGTGTTGGTTGCAAGAGGATTGTGGAACATTGTAGAGGGTGTCAAAAAACGTCCTATCACACCTGCAACTGTTACAACTGCAGGTACTGAAGCTGATGCAAAAGGTGTCGAAGACCATGATATTCTGCATATTCCTGTTTGTGTTGCGATTTCTGCTGCACCTACTGCAAAGCAGATTCGCTGGGATAGTAGAGATGCCCATGCACATGCATTGATAGCTTTGTCTATCAAACGTGCCATTATTCCTCACATTCACTCTTGCAGAACAGCTAAGGATGCTTGGGATACACTTACCACATTGTACCAAGCTAGCAATGAGGCTCGTGTTGCTTGCCTCTAAAAATAGTTGGAGACTGAGCACATGAATGAAGGTGATTGAAAGGCAATCCAAATGCCTTATCATTTGAGGAGTTAGTCTCCGTTCTGTTGCAGGAAGATCGGTCTAGGCAGAACACGTCCATTATGCGAGTTGCAGACCAAGCTTTCCTAGCTAGTCAGAAGGGCAAAGGAAAATGGAGCTCTTCAACTAGTAAGCAAAAATCTTCTTATTCTGCATATTCGAAGAAGGAAGATAAAGATGAGAAGAAATCAGAAAAGCAGAATTTGTAACTACTGTAAAGGGAATGATCATATCATAAAGAACTGTCCAAAACTGGCTCCTAAAGAGGCAAAGAAGAAAGAGGCTGGAATGGTTGTTGTAGAGGCCTCTACACCAAAAACAGAGTCTGCTAATCTTGTGCAGGAAGAAGAATGGGCCTTTACTACTGTCTGCAATTTTGACCCATCTTCTCATGAGCAGTGCATGTCTGTAGTAGACTCAGATGTTTGGTATTTTGACACTGGGGCAATCAAACATATTACCTCGTAGCGAATTTTCTTCTCTTCACTCGAGCCTGCCCCTACAAGGTGTTAGTATATGATCAATGTCTACCCCTCATGATTGTATGCACATTTTGTAAGGCCCCCGTTATGAGGAGAAGCCAAGCGTGCATTACCCAATTGATGGGAATCCCAACTTTCATGTTGGATGAAGGTCATATTGGACCATGTAAGGTATTGTAAGGTATTGTCAGAAATCATTTATATTTGTTAGGTCGGTTCAACCGGTCTAAGCCGTGTATGACAATTACACGGGCGGTGGCCACCCACGCTCTACCGCCCATGTATAGCCATCCACGGAAGGCCACCCATGATGCTCTATATATACATGAGTTCTGCACTACCTGAGACATCACGTTGAGCCAACATACCTCTACCTTGTATCTCCCTATCTAGAGTTGTTTAGATCACCATTTAAGCTCTACCTTGAGAGCGCACGGGTGGACAATGCCATCATCTTTGTACTTGCTGTTAGTAGAAAAATGTTGAGATTCTCCTATATCTATTATCTTCTCTACTACTGCTCATGTGTTATATTGTGTAACTATTGTCTTACATGGTATTAGAGCTGTAAGGTTCGAATAGCTTGAGAAGTATCACTATTTTAGCCTACTAGCAGACTAGAATATCATTAGATTATTCGAGTGATTACATGATGGCTTCATCGTCGAACACTAGTCTTGGTGCTTCAGCTAATGTTAATGTTGCACCTATTCGAATTCGTCCACCTGCATTCATTGAAGGGAAGCTGGATGGAACCAAATATACACTCTGGAAGTTCAAAATTTTTGCAATTTTGGACTCCTATGAATTACTTGACACTGTCATGGGACCGATGGGATTGGATCCAGAGCCTATAATAGTTGAAGATCCAGCAAATTCAAGAATGACAGCCAGATCCAGATCTTCTACGAGCTTGGAAGAGGCAGAATGCTGATGCATTATGTGCGATTGTCACTAGTGTAAGTGATTCTGTGCTTACTTTAGTTCAACATACTACTAAAGCACATGAGGCTTGGGGCATATTGGCTCGACAATATGAGACCAAGAACCACACTAGGATATAGAATTTAGATAATCAGTTGGCAAATGAAAAGCATTCTGATTCTGAAAAGGCTGAAGATTTTATCAAACGGATAAAGCATCTTCAAGATCAATTGGCTGCAGTTGGTGTTGTTATAACACCAGAAGAGCTGGCTCAAAGATCTGTACGTGTTCTTCCAGCAAAGTATGATGGACTAGTAACAGCCCTTAACACTCAGGTAAGGCCAACTCCTCTTACATTTGAAGAGTTTTGTGCGATGCTTTTAGACGAAGAGATGCAACTGAAGAATCGGCAAAGTACCACTGAAAGCAACTCAAGAATGAGCTGCATACATTGGAAAAGAAGAGCATGTTGGTAAGTGACTACACTCTTAAAATCAAAGGCATATGTGAGTCACTTGCATCTATTGGCGTGAATGTAGATTATGATGATAAGGTGGAAGTGTGCCTTCGTGGTTTAGGAGCTGCATATAAGCAGTTCAGAACTTCCATACAGACTAGGGAAAATATTCCGAATTTTGCTGATCTGGTATCTATGCTGATTATTGAAGAAAAGAATCTTGGTGAGGACTCAAACTCCCAAGGAAAGCCCAGTTCTGAGCAGGTATTCTACTCAGGCAGAGGAAGAGGTAGAGGTAGAGGTTTTGGAAGTGGAAGAGGAAATAGTAACCAAGACGAAGGTCAACAACAGAATCATGCAGGAGGAAGAGGACAGTTTCGAGGCAGGGGGAGCCAAAGAGGTCGTAGAAATTTCCAAAGAAATGATTCAGGTAATGATAGTAAAGGATGTTGGAATTGTGGTAAACCTGGACACTTTGAGCGTGATTGTAGGTTAAAGAATCAAAATAACAGAAGGCAACAAAACAACTATGCATCCACAAGTGCAGATGATTCTGAGAAGCTGTTTATGGTTCAACATCACATGATGAATATGATGTCTGCTAGTGTTTCAAAATCGAATGATAATGTCTGGTATGTTGATTCAGGTGCTTCGAATCACATGACCAGTCATGCAGAATGGTTTAGTAGTTTGCAGAAAATGCTAGTTCCTGGATATGTTGAAACAGGTGATGATACATCGCATCCTATTGAGCATACAGGAAACATAGCATTGTCTATGGAGGACGAGAAGGTAAAATATCTTGCTGATATGTTGCATGTTCCAAATATAACAAAGAATCTGGTTTCTGTTGGACAAATGGTTGACCAGGGATTACAAGTCAGGTTCAATGCAGATGGATTATATGTAGAAGAGTACAAGCAGGATGGACGATTGGTTGCCAAAGGAAACAAAGTGGGTAGGATGTTCACCTTAAATGTGAAGATTCCTGAAATGAATGCAGCAATGTTTGCAAAAGGTGCAGGAGTTATTGCAGATATAGAGATATGGCACAAACGGATTGGACATGCAAACCTGCAAAGGCTGAAAATGATGCAGTCAAAGGAGATTGTCCATGGACTACCAAATTTCAAAGTTGTAGAAATGCAAAAGGTATGTGCAGCATGTCAATTTGGTAAACAATCAAGAGCATCTTTTCCACATGACAAGCATGTTGGTGAGAATGTACTAGAAGTAGTACATACAGATGTTTGGGGTCCAGCAAAGACCACATCTATGGGCGGTTGCAGGTTTTATGTTTCCTTCATTGATGATCATACATGCAAAGTATGGGTATATTTCATGAAAGAGAAGAGCGAGGTGTTCACTCACTTCCAGAATTTTAAAGCCATGGTGGAAAAGCAGACAGGGAAGTACATTCAAACATTAAGATTTGATGGAGGAGGTGAATACATGTCAAATGAGTTGAGCAGTTTTCTAAAAAATCATGGAATCCGGCGTCAGTTTTCATGCAGGTACACACCACAACAGAATGGTGTTGCCGAACGCAAAAATAGACATATTGCAGAAATAGCAAGAGCCTTGATGGATGAGAAGAATAGGCCTCATTGTTATTGGGCAGAAGCTGTGCATACTGCTGTATACATCATGAACAGAACTCCGACTGCTGCTGTACATCAAGTTACACCTGAAGAGAAGTTTACAGGTAAAAAGCAAAACTTATCACATCTGAAAGTTTTTTGCTGTATTGCATATGTACATGTTCCAGATGAGTTGAGAATGAAGCTTGATCCGAAAGCAGAAAAATGTGTCTTCATTGGATATTCCCTTGAGCAAAAGGGATACAAATGTTATAACCCACTCACACGACAGGTGAAGGTGAGCAGAGATGTGGTATTTGATGAAATGTCAAGCTTCTATGCAGATGCCAAAGAAGGACTGAATCTTGAACCAAATGACAAAGAAAATGCTGAAAAATCTAGTGCAGAATATCAAGTTTTGAGTGGACCGGATGCATCACCAAGCAATAGTTCCAACTCAAATCCATGGAGTGGAAGATTGCGTGGAAATTTTAGTCCAGCAAATTCATCAAATACATCCAAGAAAGGTAAAGAAAAGTTTTCTGCTGGTAGTAAAACAAGTGCAGGTTTTGAAGATGTTGATGGAGATTCAAGTGGTTCAGAAAAGAGTATTGATGAGGAACTTGGATTGCCCTCTATGAAGACTCCAAGAGTAAGAAGGGCACATGTAGATGATACAAGAAGAAGTGACCCAGGACCAAGAAGATCTAGGAGGATGTGTAATTCAGTGCAACGATTGACATATGATAGTTACATGGCTCGCCATTGTGCCTACATGACAAAGATAATACAAGATGTTGAACCTTCTTGTTTTGAAGATGCAATTGGTAATGCAGATTGGGAAAAAGCTATGGATGAGGAGATGGTTGCACTTTATGGAAATGATACATGGAAGCTGGTTCCATTGCCACAAGGAAAGAAATCCATAGGCTGCAAATGGGTTTACAAGGTAAAGCATAATGTTGATGGTAGCATAAGGAGGCATAAAGTACGATTGGTAGCTAAAGGTTATGCACAGACATATGGCATTGATTATGAGGAATCATTCAGCCCTGTAGCTAAAATGTCTACTGTCAGAACACTTGTTGCATTAGCTACATCAAAAGGATGGACTTTGCATCAAATGGATGTGAAGAATGCTTTCCTACATGGTGAGTTACAGGAAGAAGTACATATGGACCAGCCACAAGGATATGAAGATTCAAAGCATCCAGAATATGTTTGCAGGTTGCAAAAGGCTTTGTATGGGCTGAAGCAAGCCCCTCGTGCATGGCATGCAAGGATTGCTGATTACTTAACCAGCATTGGGTTCTCTATGTGTGATGCAGATCACTCACTATATGCAAGGAAGGCTGATGGTGGCATCACTATTGTGGCTATTTATGTTGATGACCTGATTGTAGGTGGTGATAATGAAGAAAGCATCAAAGAGGTAAAGAAACTTCTTATGCAAGAATTCGACATGAAAGATCTTGGCGTGCTACGCTATTTCTTGGGCATTGAGTTTATACATACAAAAAGAGGTATATGGATGTCGCAAAGGCAATATGCCTTGAATATGCTGCAAAAGTATGGTATGGCTAATTGTAAGCCAATTTCTATGCCATTAGATCAGAATTTGAAATTGGATACTACATCAGGTGAAGCATTGGAAAATGCTACTATGTACAGGAAAATTGTGGGAAGTCTTATATATCTCACAATTACAAGGCCTGATCTAAGTTATACTATTGGACTTGAAAGTCAGTTTATGCAGGTTCCCAGGAAGCCACATTTGGATGCT
>CM035425.1:57282235-57329735 GCA_020310875.1 Ceratopteris richardii | reverse complement strand
CAAGGAGCATCATCTATATGGCACTGAATGATTACTTGCTTCCTCGTATCATAGGACTTGAAAGTGCAAATGATATATGGAATTCTTTGGAGGAGCATTTCCAAAATACGACGAAGTCAAGGAAGGCATCACTATGGGCAGAATTTACCACATTCAAGAAGAAGACCTCACAATCAATATCTGATTATGTGACAAAGATGAAAGACATTGCTGATTCTTTAGGTGCAATTGATGAAGTCATTGAAGAAGATGAATTGGTAAGACCAATTCTTACAAGTTAAAGAGGAGATGAGATGTGGAGGCCTTTCATAGTATCAACAAAACTTTCATTGGATCATTTTACTCATGATTTGAATCAATTACCAGGTCATATGCTAACATTTGAGCATGATATGAGTCAAGCAATGTATTCTAAGGAGTGCCGGTCAAGCAATGTATTCTAAGGAGTGCCGGTCAAGCAATGTATTCTAAGGATATTGATAAGAGTGCCGGTCCAGAAATGTATTCTAAGGATAAGAAGAAGGCTAGCAAAAGAAAGCAACAATCAATTGAATTAGGTAAAGCAAACTTCATAAGAGGTAGAGGAAGTGGTAGAAGTAGAGGAAGAGGCAGAAATAACAAGAATAATGTCAAAGCTTGTTGGATATATGGTATGAACAATCATCTAGCTAATTAATGTTGGCATAATAATCAAAGCACTGTAATTTTAATATGAATTTCAATCAAAGAGGCAGAGATGGAAGAAATCAGAGAGGAAGTTTTAGAGGTAGTGGTGGTAGAAGCTTCTTTGGAACGAATGGTGGAAGAAGCTTCCAAAACGAATCCTAGAATAACACCTACTACAACTATGCATCAGATCAGAAAGAAGACTCAACTCTAATCATGAATGAAAGATGTGAAGTTCCAAGTGAAGACCAAAGGGTATTTTACATTGAATGAGGGTGTAGTAATCACCTGCGTGGGAACATTGCTTTGATGACTGATTTGGAAAATAAGATAATCAATCATATAGTTCAAATAGGTGAAAATACAAAGCACAAAGTCAAGTCTTTTGGATCTCTGAACGCTAAAGAAGGAAGTACTCTTTTGAGTAAGGTTTTGTATGTTCCTACACTTCCAAAGAATTTGATCAGTGTAGGACAAATTGTAGAAAAAGGACATGAAGTGAGGCTCACTAATGATGGAGTTTATAATGAAGACCTTAGCCAAGGGTATAAGCAAATTGTTACAGGCAAGAAAGAAGGAAGGCTCTTCACATCGAAGGTACAAGGTAAGTTGGACATGCTTTGTTCACATATGAAGGGAAAAAGATAACTGAGTTGGATTTTTGGCACAAGAGGCTTAGACACTTGAATGAAAGAGGTATTAAAGAGATGATTAATAATAGTTCACTGCTTGGATTACCTAATGGTGCAGGACATATAGATGTGAAACATGTCAATTAGGTAAGGCTCACAAGAAATCATACAATAAGCAAGGTTTCATGTATTAAAAAAAAGTTGAATTGGTGCATACAGACATGTGGGGTCCGTCAAAGGACTTTACTATAAATGGTTCCAGATATTATGTGGTTGATGTTGATGATGCTACTAGGTAGATCACTATTTATGTAATCAAACACAAATGAGAAGTGTTTAAACACTATCATGTATATGCAGAGAGGATTACAGGATGAAAATTGAAGAGATTAAGGTTAGATGGAGGGGGAGAATATTTCTCAACTGAATTTAGTGATTATTTGTGGAATACAGGTATAAAGATAGAAGTTACTTGCAGGTACTCTCCTCAACAAAATGGTGTAGCAGAAAGGAGAAATAGAATTCTTGTTGAATTTGCAAGGTCAATGATGAAAGAGAAGAATTGCCCCAATTATTTATGGGTTGAGGCTATAAATACAGCCATACTTGGTTAATAGGCTACCATGTAAAGCTTTGCAGGGCATGCCACCATATGAAGCTTGGTGGGGTGAGAGACCTACATTAGATCATTGCAAAGTATTTGGTTTCCTAGCCTATGCTTATGTTACCTCTCAATTAAGGCATAAGTTAGAACTAAAAGATGAAAAGTATTTGTTCATTGGTTATGATGATAAACAAATGGGATATAGGTTATGGAGTCCATCTACAAAGAAATTGATAAAAGGATGTCAGATTTGATGAGAAAGGTACTTGGTATTCAGGTACAAATAGCGCTTATGTAGGTCTGAAAAGAAAAATTGAATCAAAGGAAAGGTAAATCAAAGGTTCCAATTTTTGAGGAAGAAGAGAATGATGAAGTGCTAGTTGAAAATGAAGAATTGCCAAGGTTTGATCTAGAATATGATGAGCCACAAACTTCAAGAAGTAGAGAACCCAAAAGGCCATCAAGGAACAAAAGACAACATGTATGTTATAGCTATGACACCTCTTTATTGAAAACTAAAGATTATGCTTATATAGTGAAAGTACATGAAGACCCATCCACATATGATGAAGCCAAAGGAAATGAGAATTGGGAAAAAGCTATGAAGGAAGAGTACGATGCACTAATTGACAATGAGACTTGGGACTTGGTACACAAACCAAGTAATCAAAAGGTAATTGGATGCAAAAGGAACTAAAAAACAAAGAGATTTGCAGATGGAGTGTGTCTAGGTACAAAGCTAGACTTGTTGTGAAAGGATATGCAGAAACTTATGGTGTGGACTATGATGAAACATATAGTCTTGTTGCAAAGATGACAACCATAAGGACTCTCATAGCTATTTCAAAGTCATGCAAGAAGACCCAATTGGAAGAGATATTTAGAGGGATATGATGTTGATATTGAGTTCCTACTGTAGCTATATCATTGCCCCCATATTTTGCAATATTTCATTGCCAATGACATTGTAATCTATGTGCATTAATATATACATGTTGATTATATCTTACTCTCTCTTCTCTTCAATGCACCACTCAGAACAGTGAACCTCATTGACTTGATTATTTATGTATATTTGATTATTTGATGTGATTTAAGTTGATATAGGTTCAATATACTATCATTTTTCTTGCTATCAAGTTTCATTATGATTACCTCATCCATTCTTAAAAATTGGATAGGGACAATTATACAGCATGATCCCTAAGGATGAAGGCTTACCTCCAAGGAAGAAGCTTGTATGGATACATTTGTGGAGATGAAGAAATTCCACTGAATATTCAGAAGCAAACATCAACCTACAAGAGAAGAGCAAGAGAGACTAGTTGCATGGTGTGCAAACGATGCTCTAGCTAGGTCTTATATACTTAACTCAATATCTGATTTCTTATTACCTCATATTAGGAATTGCAAGACCTCCCAAGAGAGTTGGGAAGTACTTTCTTCATACTCCTCATCAAATACAAGGGCTAGGAAGAACCAGCTTTGGATGGAATCCGCAACCTTGAAAAAGCAACCAAAGAAAAGTGTAGCTGACTATGTGACCAAGATGAAGGATGTAGGTGATCAACTTGGGAGTATTGGAGAAGAAATAGAAGAGGAGAAGATAGTAAGGTAGATCATAAATGGCATCAAGGCTGATGACAAATGGGAGTCCTTTACCATAGCAATGGACCTACATATGGACATGCAGATACCTGACCTCAACACATTGATGGGGCAACTCTTCACACATGAGGCAAAGCTCAACAAGAATGTAGATTTTTCTAAAGCTAATCAATATTCTACCCTTTACAAAAATAAAATAAGAACAAAGATAAAGGAAATGGTAAAATGAATGAAGAAGAGGCAAGTACCTCTCAAGTGAATTTCACAGGTAGAGGAAGAGGTACCAGAGGAAGAGGTAGAGGAGGAAAACAAGGCATGGGGAGACCATACAATCCTTCACCTTGCATCATTTGTGGCTTGACCAATCATACGATAGATGAATGCTTCAACAACACAAAGAATCGGAGAGGAAGAGGCTTCCACACAGGAGGCTATGGACAATCAAGAGGCAGGTTGAATAATGGAGGGAACAAGTACCATCACAATTATAACCAAGGCTATAATAACAACTATCAAGGAGGCCTCAGAGGTGGAAGAGACTACAACAACTATACAAATGATCAAGAGGATTAACTACTACTCATCAATATGATAGTCAAGCAAGGTAAAGATGATGAGTTCCTATTCTATATTGATTATGGTTGCTCCAAGCATGTAGCAAGCAATATAGCAGTGTTGTCTAATCTTGAAGAACCCAAAGGAAAGCATGAAGTATAGACATGTGATGACACTAGGCACCCTATAAAGAAGATTGGAAATGTTAAAGTCTCTCTCTCTCTCTCTCTCTCTCTCTCTCTCTATCAATCTATCCGGGTCTTTTGATCAGCGTGTGCAACTTTCGCAATCCAATGGTTCTCTCTTTCTCTCTATCTATTCCTCTAACTCCCCGCATATCTCTGCGACATGCCATTACTCTCTCTCTTTCTAATTTTTGTGCACATGTCTACTACGTGCTTGACTCCTTCTCTCTCTAGTTGACATATCTCTGCCACTCACCTCATAATCCTCTCTCTCTCTACTCTTCTAGACACAGCATCGCCCATGGCTCTTCTCTTTCTGGCTCTCTATCTGACATGCATCGTTGGTAGCCTCTCTCTCTCTCTCTCTCTCTCTCTCTCTCTCTCTCTCTCTCTCTCTCTCTCTCTCTCTCTCTCTCTTTGCTCCGTGTTGGCGGCAGACGGCCAGGCCTTTGAGACACTCTCTCTCCCCTTCCACTTCTCCACAGCATGGATTACAACATCCAAAAGATCGGGCAAGAAAATAATTTATTTCACTCTCTCTCTCTTCTCTATGTTTTTATCGCTCAGCCCCGAGATCCTTCTCTCTCTCTCTCTCTACACCATACTTCTCTACCACTGACCAGACACGTATCACCAATGACTAAGTAGTCCTTGTCTCTCTCCTCCGGGTCTAATGTCGCCCATAGCTCGATTCTCTCTCTGCCTGTACCGATGGTAAACAAACAGGACATTAAATTGATTTTAGACCCATGATCGATAAGAGCGACAAGTGGTGTACTGATTTTATCTAATTGCATCAATGTCTCGATTGTGGCTCGAGCCCAATGATCTCTAGTATAATGACTCGAAGGAGTTATTTCTGGAGAATTCCACTCCAAGAACATTTCCTCATGTGTACATGGCTATGCATTAGTTTTAGTTTGTTCAAGTACATTTTTCAACTCTTGTAGTTGCACTTGCACGGCATGAACAAGTCTCTCTTCATCCATCTTCTTAGTCTCTTGCATCATAGATCATCGTCTCCTTTATAAAGACTAGATTTTTAGCTAGAGCTTCTTTAAAAATCTCGCACGAGTACCTCTTATGCAGAGAGTCACACCAAATGCAGCTCTTAATTTCAGGGGCTTTTTGAGTTTTAGTTGTTGGTGCTTGTGAAGCTTGAGATTCAATCATTTGTTTCACACTTTAGATTGTAAGAGCACTGAATTTCTTAAACATGTCTTACATTGTATTAGCAGGAACAACATCCTTTGGCACTGGTGCGTTCACTTGAGGGTTCTGTACGGGAACAAATTCGGATGATTAAATGTTCATACATAGATAAGAGGGTTCTCTATTGTTTCATGATGATATATTACGAGCTTTTCATTCCATAAGAAGTCGATGCCAGCTTATTTATCCACCAACTATGCTAGGTACCTCTACATTTGGTAAAGTCAAATTTGAAACCATATTCCCTTTTCATTGATCTTTCAAACTTCACAAACTTCACGATGAATTATACTTAAGCCACGAGTATTTTAAGACATTTGAAGAACCATGTCAATTACTCATAATTGATTGTCTCCTTCAAGTTCTTTAATACTTAATAGATCGATTTTCTTTGTGTGCTCCATTATAGGAAGTTGATACATCGCATTATTAATAAAAGAAAATAGTTGCTGATAGAGGTGAGTTAAATGCCCATGAAGCAAGAGATTTCTTTGGGAAGTATGGGATTCGATTGTCTCTCACTATGGCATACAACGCAGAAGCCAATGGCAAGACTGAGAATTAAAGCCTTGGCAAAAGCCTGGAATGAAAAAATTAAAAATTGGCCAATATATCTTCCGTTTGCCTTATGGGCAGAAAGGATGACATACATTACGACTATTGGCTTTATGCCAGCAAAACTGATGTAGTGTGAAAAAACTATTCTACCAACTGAGTTGCTTGCTCTAGCATGGACTTCTTTGCCCTTGGAAGATGGAATGTCAAGAGAGGATCTAATAGCGACTCGAATCCTTCAGCTTGAAAGAGGAAAGAACCTAGTAGAAGAAGCAGCAGCCAAGCTCAGAGCCCCTAGAGATAAAAACAAGATAGCCTTTGATAAAACTCATAGGTTGAGGCCAATGCAGATCAAAGAAGGTGACTGGGTATTAGTCTATGATAGGTCTCTAGATACGTAGTATGAGGCCCAAAGAAACTTGATTAAGAGATGGTTCTGTCCTTATGTTGTGAGTAAAGTATATAACAATGGTACTTACCCACTCAAGGAGTTGGATGGATTAGAAATAGAAGACTTAGTCGTCGGGAAGTGACTTAAGGTATTTAAACAAAGGGAACATGAAGAATTTGAAATTATAGAAGAAAGAAATTTCGAAGACGAGGAAATGAAGAGATTGGTAAAGAAAATAATTAAGAAAAATTATATCATGAGGTAATGTACGTGCATAAGTATATATATATATATATATATATATATATATATATATATATATATATATATATATATATATATATATATATATATATATACATATATATATATATATATATGTGTGTGTGTGTGTGTATGTGTGTGTGTGTGTATGTATGTGTATATTAAAACATGTAAATAAATAACAGGAAAATGAATGAGTCTCGATGTAAGAAATAAATAAAGTAACTAATAGAATAAATGTTTGTGTTTAACTCATTCATGATCTTCTATTAATTTTATTTTTGTTCCTTGCAGCGTACTAACGGAGATCTGTGAATAGGTTGATAGTAGGCAATCCTTTGGGATTGACTGGACTATTTGACTATCTTAGGTTCTAGAATGGACAGAGAAGATTACAATGATACATCCATACCAGAGGGTAGCATTCCTTATAGATTTAGAGAGACATCTAGGAGTGTACCTGAAGGAAGAACCTTAATTAACTCTTTCATATCAACCTACTTGCTCCCTATGCCTGAGAATGATGAAAGGATTCCTACTGAAGAATTTGTTAAAGATCGCATTACTAGTGAGACTTTGATCTCACCATCATATGAGGAGAGTGTGTCTAGGTATCAAGCGGCATGGCCATATGGAGAAAATGAGACTTCAGTGGACCATGAGCTGTACTTCATGACAATGGACTCGATAGCACTTTTTATTTATAGTCGCGAATTAGCGGAATATGCAGAAACCTTATGACAATTTGCTTTCTTCCACAGGGAACGTGAAGGGGGGGAGCCATCTTAGAGATAAACTAAGAAAGTTGTGCTAAATTATGTGTAAATATTGTTTCTTTTGAAAAACAAGTTAGGGTTTTTATGAAGAATAAAATCAGGAAAGATCTTCGAAAGTCAATAAGGAGTCAATTACCAATGTACATAAATAAACCGAAGTAATATTTTCCTTCTGAATAACTATTTGTATGTAAACTCTTGTGATATAAACTTTTGTTTTATGGTGGATGACCTAGTTAGGGATGTTTAAAGAAGAGATGATTGGAGACAAAAACTTCAAGCTGCTTTTGATTTTATATTGGTGAGATGCTATTGTTTCAGTTTCCTTTTTTCTCTTGTATATATGTGTATGTATGTATATATGTCCATATGAAAAGACTACATGCATTGGGCATATGACATGTAAAGAAATGCACAATTAAGAAAATTAAGTAGACCAGCTAGGGTGAAGAAATAAAGTAAAGCGAAACAAAGTAAAAGCAAAAGAAAAATAAGAAAGGATATGGTTGATGGGAGATCAACACGGAAGCCAGAAGGGAATTTCATAAATCGAATTAGTAAGGACTCGTATATGCATATGCTTAGGATGGGCTATTGGATTTGACAGGGTCGTGTTCACGAGAGAGCTAAAACGTTTTTGAGTCACTCATGTGATTTCTAGTCTGAATGCATTATTGTATCTTGATAGGTTGAACGTGGTGCTTGTGTCTACCTTCTTCTCTTAATTTATGCCAAGCTAATGCACTTTTGGATTTCATGCATCTAGTTGAATTTCCTTTGAGTTGCTTATTTGCCATGACTACTTGATACTCGTTTTGTGTTTCGATATGTATGCACATTGGCATATCCGGAGGATGTAGAAGTTCAGAGGGGGTGCATGTAGTCCCGAATCGGAGGCCAAGATTGGAGTTGCACCAAAAGTGTCAATCCTTGACACAATTAATGTGAGTAAGATTCAATTGGACCAAGCATTTTCTTTGTTTTTGCAGGACTGAATGGAGAAGGGGAGCGTGGAATTCTAAAAGAGGGTCTAAATATACTTGATGGGTGTTCAAAGAAGAAGAATGTCATACCCTTTGGGTGATTTGGATCCTCGAGCATGATCTTCTATTGTGAAGTGATGCATAAAAGTAATTCGCTTGCATCCCTTCTTAATTAATTTTATGAATCATAGTATTTGTTGTGATCCTTTCTTGAGATCTTGCATTAAAATGCCATCATATATATATATATATATATATATATATATATATATATATATATATATATATATATATATATATATATATATATATATATATATATATATATATATATATATATATATATATATATATATATATATATATATATATAAGGTTATGCCTTGAACATGAGAATGTGTGTCTATTGAGAGCGCATTAAATGCATTGTGCAAAGGAGCATGTGTTCAAGTGCAAGTGTGTATTTATGTGTTAATGTATGCAAATATAAGTTTGTATGTATATGTGCAAATATAAGTCGCTTAGGGTTTTGACACTAATAGGAAGACCAACATCTAGAACAACACGAAGAGAAGCAATTATTTGTAGGAGATGAGGCATGTAGTCGATGGAAGGGGCTCTGATGCTCATGCTACCCACTTTACCATGATCTTTGTGGGATCTTACATCTCTTGATTACTGAAGGCTCAATAAACAACCAAATTGGAGGACATTCGAAGATGCAAAGGATTTGATGGACATTGTTCAGCGTTTTCCGAGAAGTTGTGGATTGGTTAGTTAATTGAGAGGTGAAGTTAATTAAGTCAAGGGAAGGGCACAACTGTTCATGGAGGAGGGAGGTAGATTCAAACTTTGAATATTTCCTTGTCATTAAAGGTTCACTTTATATGATTGAAGTTGTTATAAAAATCTGCATTAAGTCTACAACCGTTTATTTAATGAGCATGTGACAGTAAAGCATGGAGATTGTATAGAAAATGTCGACGATGCTCACGGTGAGGGGAAACAATTGTATTTGTCACTATAAGATGCTAATGTGAAGAGTTTTTGACGTAAATCATTGTCGAGGAAAGGATGTCAATGATATTACTGCAAACATTTCAATGTATTCTTTGTTGTGGTAAATGTTGGAGTAAGCCTTATGTGTCTAAATATGATATGCCAATAGGAAGAATTCAGCTACACAAATTCATTATGTGTGATCTCCTAGATTCAAACTAACAGAAGCACACACTCCGAGTAGTTCCTGGAATACAACGCTAATTCCTATCCTTCTAGTGTTTATGAGCACTTGATGAGTGAGACTCTTCGACTTTTGCTCTTGATGATGTATGTGTATGTGTTATTGGGCACTGTGATGAGCTAGTAGGTGGGGTGGAACTACCCTCGTCGTGTGACCAAGGCCACGAGCTGATGCTAGTTGTGTCGTATGGCTTGATCTACATGTTGTTATGCGCTCATACGGGTCGATAGGCGGGTGGAGTCACTCTGACCTGGTGGTCAGAGCCACAAGCTGATGTTGATTTCATATGAGGCTGATATTGGGCATTGTGTGCTATTTCAGGTCCGTAGATGGGTGGACTAAACCTAGGCGGGTGATTAGGTCCACGAGTCACATTTGATTTTGGCATAGGCCAATGTGTGTAGAAAAAGAATAAAGAAATAAAAATATAAATAGAAATATGAAGCCTGAGCTAGGGTGAAGAAATAAAGTAAAGCGAAACAAAGTAAAAGCAAAAGAAAAATAAGAAAGGTTCTAGTTGATGGGAGATCAACAAAGAAACAAGAAGGGAGTTTCATAAATCGAATTAGTAAGTACTGGAATATGCATATGCTTAGGATGGGCTATCAGATATGACCCACTCGTGTTCACGAGAGAGCTAAGACGTTTTTGAGTCACTCATGTGATTTCTAGTCTGAATGCATTATTGTATCTTGATAGGTTGAACGTGGTGCTTGTGCTACCTTCTTGTCTTAATTTATGCCAAGCTAATGCACTTTTGGATTTCATGCATCTAGTTGAATTTCCTTTGAGTTGCTTATCTGCCATGACTACTTGATACTCGTTTTGTGTTTCAATATGTATGCACATTGGCAAATCCGGAGGATGTACAACTTCAGAGGGGGTGGATGTAGTCCCGAATTGAAGGCCAAGCTTGGAGTTGCACGAAAAGTGTCAATCCCCTACTCAAGTAATGTGATTAAGATTAAACTGGACCAAGCCTTTTCTTTGTTTTTGCAGGACTGAATGGAGAAGGGGAGCGTGAAATTATAAAAGAGGGTCTAAATATACTTGATGGGCGTTCAAACAAGAAGAATGGCATACCCTTTGGGTGATTTGGATCCTCGAGCATGATCTTCTATTGTGAAGTGATGCATGGAGGCGGGAGGTAGTTTCAAACTTTGAACATTTCCTTGTTATTAAAGGTTCACTTTATATGATTGAAGTTGTTATAAAAATCCGCGTTAAGTCTACAAGCGTTTATTTAATGAGCATGTGACAGTAAAGCATGGAGATTGTATAGAAAATGTCGACGATGCTCGCGGTGAGGGGAAACAATTGTGTTTGTCTCTGTAAGATGCGAATGTGAAGAGTTTTGTGACATAAATCATTGCCGAGGAAATGATGTCAATGATATTTGTACCGCAAACATTCCAATGTATTCTTTGTTGTGGTAAATGTTTGAGTAAGCCTTATGTGTCTAAATATGATCTCCTAGATTCAAACTAACAGAAATTCAGCTACACAAATTCATTATGTGTGATCTCCTAGATTCAAACTAACAGAAGCACAGACTTGGAATAAGCATGGAATAGTTAATCCAACACATTTGTATATGGTTTCTGCCCTAGTTTGATCATAAATTTCAATAGCTCATTCATGATTACCTCTTCTTCCATTGGCTTGCATAACCTTCCGTGAATCCTTCATGGCTCGTGTGTGTAATGCAGCCATTATTGCTTCAAAAGCATCATCCACAGCTGTAAGATCTTTTGCTTCCCACTAAGCTTTCAACAAGAGCCTGCAGAAACTCAAACGTGCAGTTCGGTATCTGTCTTTCAAGTCTTTGGCAACTTCCTTGTACACTTCTGGCCAACCTCCTCTTCTTCTTGAATAAACGGGCATGCTTTACATTCACATGAGCATGGCGTTCATAACCCAAAGTCTTCATATGAGAATAAATTTTCAAAGACTTTGAAATCAACTTTCGATATTCAAGTTAGGAATCCAATACCACATTTCAATAACTGGCATATAACCTGAGACCTGCTTCATCCACTTCCTTCACAATAGCATCTACCTATTCAGAATTCCTCCTCCTCATCAGCATATGAATGAGATTTGTGTTTAATCTAAGAGATGGCAAAACTACTTCGCCTCTTACTTGCAATGGATGCCTAGTGCTTACTTGATCCTTGCCTATTGTGCTCACTTCAAGTACCTTCTGTTCCTCGCTAGTCCTGAAGCTTTCGGTATCGTACTCTATGTTTGGTTCTTGTGAGGCAACTGTTCTGAAGTTTCCTCGAAAGAGAATGTCTCAATCTAGTGAAGTTTCAAATGTTCAGTTTTGTAAGATTCGAATATTTTAGAGATATCTTTTATTAATAATGCAATGTATCAACTTCCCATAATGAGCATGCAAAGAAAATCGATCTATATTGAGTATTAAAGAACTTGAAGGAGAAAATCAATTATGAGTCATTGACATATGGTTCTTCAAATGTCTTAAAATACTCGTGGCTTAAGTACAATTCATCGTGAAGTTTGTGAAGTTTGAAAGAGCATTGAAAAGGGAATATGGTTTCAAATTTGACTTTACCAAATGTAGAGGTACCTATCATAGTTGGTGGATAAATAAGCTGGCATTGACTTCTTATGGAATGAAAACCTCGTAATATGTCATCATGAAACGATAGAGAACCCTTTTATCTATGTATGAACATTTAATCATCCAAATTTGTTCTTGAGCTCAATTTTCTCCCTCCTTTACTTGATCCTCGCAAAAATGTTACTCGGTTCATTAAAGAGTATGAATTAGAGGCGCGATATCTTGGCATGGGGCTTATGCCATTAAGTGACCAAGAACTTATAGATAATTTTGTATATGTTTCATAATTGCATCTGCATGACCAACTAGTTGTGGATTCACCCCGACTAGTTGTAGAAGGGCAAACAAGATGGTCTCAATATAAAACAATACTCACAAGAATGTTTGCACTTGATGACAATGATAAAGTGACTAGGTCAAAATTTCTAAAATTGATACATTAACCTTAAGACCAATCCATTTTAGACATAAAAAGAGAATTTGATCAGTAGTTTGGGAGACTTATCTGAATATGATAGGAGGGTTGTAGCTTAAGAGAAAGTATCCTTCCTTGTTTCTCTCGGATATAGATACGAAAGCTTGAGAAGAAATTTTCCCACAATTACAACATGTAGGAACTCACACTGGACTTACTGAAGATTGGGATAATGTGGATGAAGTTGTTAGAGGATACGTTGAAAAACAAAGAACTTTGTCTAACTTTATGCAGAGTTGGCATGATGATATGTAGGAAGAATAAACATCGACTATTCAACAACCTGTACAGAACCCTCAAGCAAACCCACCAGTGCCAAAGGATGTTGTGCCTGCTAATACAATGTAAGACATGTTTAAGAAATTCAGTGCTCTTAGAATCTAAAGTGTGAAACAAATGATTGAATCTCAAGCTTCACAGACACCAGCAACTAAAACTCAAAAACCCTTGAAATTAAGAGCTGCATTTGGTGTGACTCTCCGCATAAGAGGTATTTGTGCGAGAGTTTTAAAGAAGCTCTAGCTAAAAATCTAGTCTTTATAAAGGAGACGATGATCTATGATGTGAAGACTAGGGAGAAGGCTAATATAAACTTTGGAAGAGTGCTTGATGGTGTAGTCGAATTTACACTACGTGAGTTACTAGGAGAAGGTTAAAACAAGTTCTTGAGAAAAGAGTGCTTGATAGTGTAATCGAATTTACACTAGGTGAGTTACTAGGAATAGCTAAAAGGAAATTTCTAGAAGTAATAATCGAGCTCTTAAGAAGAAAACGGCAAACAGTAACTGACATGCAAGAGACTAAGAAGATGGATGAAGAGAGACCTGTTCATGCCGTGGTTGAATTTGTGGATTGGTTAGTTAATTGAGAAGTGAAGTTAATTAAGTCAAGGGAAGGGCACAATTGTTCATGGAGGAGGGAGGTAGTTTCAAACTTTGAATATTTCCTTGTCATTAAAGGTTCACTTTATATGATTGAAGTTGTTATAAAAATACGCATTAAGTCTACAACCGTTTATTTAATGAGCATGTGATAGTAAAGCATGGAGATTGTATAGAAAATTGTATTTGTCTCTGTAAAATGCTAATGTGAGAGTTTTGTGACGTAAATCATTGTCGAGGAAATGACGCAAACATTCCAATGTATTCTTTGTTGTGTCACTCCGAGTCCTTCTATCACCACTGGAATACTATGCTAATTCCTGTCCTCGACTTATGCTGCATGTCCTTTGTGTAAACACTTCACTATGTATGAGATGCTTTCATCGTTTGACAGTCCATATGATAAAAGGTTGGGAATCTGAACGTGAGGTGTCCCGAGCATTCATTTCTAGATTGGAAAAGAAAACTTTTAAGGCAGGCTAACTATGTGTTATCTGATTTCTGATGCAAGAACAATGATATATACGTGGTGCGGATCATTGACATATTTTGTGGTTGGTTACTCCACGTTGTTTTTTCTAGAAAGGTCCTTGCTTTCCATATCCATCTATTAGCATATTTATTTCTGCTGGTGTTGGTTTTATATCGAGGACTGATCTGTATGTTGCAAAGGTCTATCTAGCCTTCTCTGGGATGCCAGACTTGCAATAAGCATGGAATAGTTAATCCAACACATTTGTAAATGGCTTCTACCCTAGTTTGATCATAAATTTCAATAGCTCATTCATGATTACCTCTTCTTCCATTGTCTTGCATAACCTTCCGTGAATCCTTCATGACTGGTGTGTGTTCTACAACCATTATTTCTTCAAAAGCATCCTCCACAACTGTAAGATCTTTTGCTTCCCACTGAGCTTTCAACAAGAGCCTACAGAAACGCAAACTTGCGGTTCGGCTTCTGTCTTTCAAGTCTTTGGCGACTTCCTTCTAGACTTCAGGCCAACCTCCTCTTCTTCTTGAATAAATGGACATGCTTTAGGTTCACATGAGCATGGCTTTCATAACCCAAAGTCTTCATATGAGAATAAATTTTCAAAGACTTTGAGATCAACTTTCGATATTCAAGTTAGGAATCGAATACCACATTTCAATAACTGGCATATAACCTGAGACCTGCTTCATCCACTTCCTTCACAATAGCATCTACCTATTCAGAATTCCTCCTCCTCCTCAGCATATGAATGAGATTTGTGTTTAATCTAAGAGATGGCAAAACTACTTTGCCTCTTACTTGCAGTGGATGTGTTGGGAATTGAACTCACAACCTCCCGGTTAGGAGTGCGATGGGCTAACCACTTGCCCCAAAAGCCATGGTTAAGGATTACTTCCTAATCCTCTCTCTTAAGGCGTGGTTCAACCATCTCCTACTAGGATTATGTGACATTCCTTCCCCCTTAGACTGAGCATTGTCCTCAATGCTCACTTATGGACCCTTCTTGGACCCACTTTCCATGCATGAGCGCTTCCACCAACCTCAAACTCCAACACATGGACCAAATTTGGACCTATCCCACCCTCTGTGGGTGCCCAAATGCCCATGTGCCTTCATCCAAGGCTAGTTTCACACTCACCACGGATAAGCGCTTTTTCCAAGTGCCCACGAATGAGGCGCGAACCTCCATCTCGCCCAATTTCTCAACTAGGCTCTGATACCAATGTTGGGAATTGAACTCACAACCTCCCGGTTAGGAGTGCGATGGGCTAACCACTTGCCCCAAAAGCCATGGTTAAGGATTACTTCCTAATCCTCTCTCTTAAGGCGTGGTTCAACCATCTCCTACTAGGATTATGTGACAGGATGCCTAGTGCTTACTTGATCCTTGCCTATTGTGCTTGCTTCAATTATCTTCTATTCATCGCCAGCCCTGAAGCTTTCACTATCGTACTCTACGTCTGGTTCTTGTGAGGCAACCATTTTGAAGTTTCCTCCAAAGAGAATGTCTCAGTCCAGTGAAGTCTCAAATGTTCCGTTTCGTAAGATTCGAATGTTTTAGTGGATATTAAGAGGATATGTCGAATGCAACTCATCTCTATGTCTAACATTTGAGTACACCTGGCAAGATCTACAAGTGGCTACATATTTCTGGACATCTACATACACCCCAGGCCACCAGTATCTTTCCCTTATCTTTTCATAAGTATCTTGAAAGCCCTTATGTGCGGCCCATATTGAGATATGGATTTCACACATAATCTTACCTTTCATTCCATTGCAACCTACAACTCGTTGAGGTATGTTACCTATTCCAATCTTTTGCTTCCAAAGTAATCCATCTTTTAGGAAGTAATTGCTTGAATTTCCGCGAATGCTACGAAATGTCTCTTTGCTCTAACTAGGATTAGGAGACTTCATGCTTAAATATCTTCTGATTTCCTTCCACTCATTTTCATATTCGTCTTCATTGAATCTTTCTCTTATCCCTATTTGAACATCATAAGGTTTCTCTTCTTTCCTTCTATTTTCTTTCCCGCTCCCTAAGCTCCTTTGAGTTCCTTCTCTTGAAGACTCAATACCAGTCCCAAGCTTTTCAATCTAATAAGTAGGTTCTTTCCTATCCAATCCAGTAGACGCTTCATCTAGGCTCGAAGTATGTACATGTCAAGCACAAAATTCCAGACCTATCTCTTCATCATTAGAAATCATTGAGTCTTCATTTTCATATATAGCTCGTGATAGCATATCATCTACCACATTATTCCTCTAGCTATATGAACAAACTCGGGGTTTATCAACTTAATGTATGCTATCCATCTTAACATGACAATGTTTGTGTGAGGCTTTCCTCAAAGAAGACATGCGAATGATGTGTGTGTCACTATCCTCCCATCGATTTATATCCTCTTGTATCTAAAATAGCAATGATCTGGAATGATCTAGCATCGCCATGTCGCCAGCATGCAACACTCATCCCCACTAACCATCAAATACCTTACGATATACCCCTGAGCATAGGACCTTGGCTAACTAGCCCTCGTCCCACACACACATGGAATGGTCTCTATAGACCGATGTGTAACACTCTCTCCCCCGCCTAAAGATCATTGTCCTCAATGATCAATGAGGGAAAGTACTTGCGAACCAGAGCTGCTGATTCCCAAGTAGAATAAGTGGTAATCGTCTCCAAGCTAGTGGATATTCTTGGATGACAGGATTCCTCAACCGTTTCTGTCTCCTATCTAGTATTCTGTCTGGAGAATGATCTCCTCTATCGGTTTCCTACAAAGAAACAATACCCTCTATTAGATTATCCTCCCTAGAAATATACTTTCTTACTTTACTGACATGAAACATTGGATGGACTCTGCAATCTGGAGGAAGCTCTAATCGGTATGCAACATCACTCAACTTCTTTACTATCTTCCAAGGTCCACAATACCTTGGTGATAGCTTACTACATTTTCCTGTGGACAATGAAGTAGATCTAGATGGTATCTAAAGAAAGACTCGGTCTCCTTCCTCAAAGGATCTAGGAGATCTTTTCCTATCAGCATACTCTTTTGCTCTATCAGCTGCTTGCTGCATCTTGGCTTTAGCTATATCAAGGTTTGCTTGGAGATTCGCTAAGAACTCAAAAGCACTAGGACATTTCTTAGGCATTCCTATGGTACTGGGAATAGTGGGATTCATGCCATAGTTCATCTTGAAAGGAGACATCTGAGTCACCTTGTGAAGCCTATTGTTATAAACAAACTCTACTAGTGGCAACTAACTATCCCAATTTGTCTGTCTCTCAGACACATATGCCCGCAACATATCCTCTAGAATTTGGTTGACCCTCTCGGTCTAACCATCTCTCTGAGGATGATCACCACTACTCATTTTTAATGACACTTTCAGTTTGTCAAATACAAACTTCCAAAAATATCCTATGAATCTGACATCCCTATCTGAGACTATGGATGTTGGTAACCCATGCAATCTGAAGACATGCAGGATAAACAACTCCGCTACTTGTGGAGCTTCTGTCGTCTCTTGTGTAGGTATAAATGAGCCATTTTGCTTAGTCTATCTACCACAACTAGGATTGTATCCCGCTTTCTTTAGGTCCGTGGTAACCCCACTATGAAGTCCATGGATATACTATCCCAATTATGATCTAGAACTTGTAAAGGATGTAAAAGACCTGGTGTCTTTACCCTTTCTGCTTTGTTGACTTGGCACATAAAGCATTGTTGAACATAAGTATGGATATCTCTGGCTAATCCAGGCCACCAAAATGTTCTTCTAACAAGTTGTATTGTCTTGTCAACACCAGGATGTCCTGCACAGGGAACATCATGGTTATCATGCATGACTTTCTTTCGCAAATCCCGAGAATCTGGTACACAAACCTTTCCTTTCCGCTTCACTATTCCATTATCCTCTGAGAAATTAGAATACGGAATCGACTGGTTTGCTTTAGTAGAAGAAGAAAGAGTTGGAATTGTCCCGTCTCCTAAAATAGAGTCATCACTAATGGCTCTAACTATCTGTAACAAATGTGGATCTTCCACTTCTGCTTCCGTAATTTCTTGAAGCAATGAGCTTTCTAAAACTGTAAAGCTCATTTGATACATTATACGAGATAATACATTAGCTATTATATTTTCTTTGCCTCTTCTATACAAGATTTCCATGTGAAATTCTTGCATGAACTCAACCCAATGAGCTTGTCAGCCTCGAAGATTTGGCTGACTACAAAAATACTTGAGTGTATGATGATCTATGAATACCTTAAAGTCTGCACCATAAAGATAGTATCTCTAAACTTTAAGTGCATGCACTATCACATATAACTCTTGTTCATGCACCGGCCAATTGCGTTGTGCACTACTTAACTTCTTACTTTCAAAAGCTATTGGCCTACCATCTTGACTCAAAACTAAAGCATGCTTGTTTCAGAGTATCAAAACTCTCTTGCTGCTCTTGCTTCCATGAAAATGGAATTTTGCATTGAAGCAAGTTCGTCATAGGTGCTGCTATTGACAAATATGAAGAGATGAATTTCCGATAGAAATCTGAGAGTCCTAAGAATGACCATAACTGCCCCTCATCCTGAGGAATAGGCCATGCTAAAATAACTGATACCTTCTTGGGATCCATTTGAACCCCATCGACTGAAATCACATGCCCGAAATACGCTATCCTTGGAAGAAACAACTGTGTCTTCTCTGGATTTACATACATCTGATTTTCTTTTAAAATATTCAACACAAATCTTAAATGATTTTCATGCTCATGCACAGTCCCACTATACACTAGCAAATAATCCACAAAATCAAGAACACACTTTCCTATGAAAGGTCGTAAGATATCATTCATTAACATCATAAATGTAGCTGGAGCATTTGTCAAACCAAAGGGCATGAACAAATACTCATAATGACCAAAACGGGTCCTGAAAGCTGTCTTATGTACATCATGATCTTTTACTCTAATCTGATGATAGACACTCTTTAAATCTATCTTACTAAATATAATGGCTCCACCTAGAGCATCCAAAAGATCATCAATCTGGGGCATGGGATATCTATGTCTAATAGTGATCTTATTGAGTGCTCGATAGTCGACACACATCCCATAAGATCCATCCATCTTCTTCACAAGAAGAACTGGTGCGGCAAAGGGTGAATAGCTGGGTCTAATAAGCCCTTTTTGAAGATACTCGTCCACGACCTTGCAGACTTCATTTTCCTCCTGCAAACTCATTCAAAATGGTGGTCGAGCGGTCGGACTCGCTCGTGGTACCAATTCGATTCTATGCTCTATATTCTTGCAAGGAGGCAAACCTGATGGTAATTCCTTTAAAAACAACTCTTGGAATTCTGCTCTCACTTTGGCTAAAAGTGTTGGAGTATTCCAAATTGAGTCTCCATGACTGCATGAGTCCATCTCAACATACGACAAATACATGAAATAAAGAAAATAAATATACTTACAATTAATTTTGAGCAACTTGGTAGGAGTCACCAATCGCGTATCTTGGAGATCTGGTTCTCCACGGATAAGAAATCTCCTTCCCTCATGCTCAAACTGATACACATGCGAAGCGAAATCAATGACTGGTTTCTTCCTCGCATGCCACTTCTTACTAAGAACTATGTCGAATCGAGCTAATCTCGCTATCTTGCTATCTCAAAATCCAATCTGTCCTCATAAGACTGGATTTGAATAGGAAGATCAACTACTCGTCTATCCCAAGTTTCAGTTCCCTTCCCATCAGCTAGCTCTACGGTATAAGTATAATCTGATTGTACCGTATCTAAGCATAATCTCTTGACTAATCGGGAACTAATAACATTATGAGTCGAACCAGTGTCAAAGAGTACCTTGACAAGATTTCCTGCCACGACTCCTCTCATCACAATAAGCTTAGTATCTGGGAACCAGTATCCTTTCTGTGCCATTGGCGAAAGCACAACATTTGGCATAGTCGGAACCTTTTTAGTGACCATCATCGCCACTATGGGAGATGATAATGGAGATGGGGAATCCCCAAACTCATCCTCACTCCCACCCCCTGCCTGAGTCGGATTTATGACTATGGTGGCAGCTTGCTATCTTTTTCTTTTTAGGACAATCCTTATACAAGTGCTTCCCTAAGCAACCATAGCACAAACCCTCTTTCATTGCCTTCTCTTTCTACTGAGGGGTAAGAATAGATCGGTTATATGCCCTCTCAGCCAGAGCAGACACTTTTCTCTTTCCTCCTGAGACTCTCTGGATCATGTGTACTTGCTTAGCCTCACTAGAAGGATGTGCACTGACCGAACCAGGAGTCAAAAATGGAATGGTCGGCTAACCCTAGTCCATGGGGATCTCTAGCCCTTGGAACCTGTGATCCCATGGCCGTGCTCATAAACCAAGGCCATCTCTGTGGCCTGTGCCAAAGACTGACACTGTTCCTTTCTCACTAAAGGTCGAATAGTGTCTCTAAGTCCCAAGACAAACTTCTGGACTTGAAGAAATTTTGGAATGGTATCAGGTACTTTAAGAAGTACCTCTCTATACCTATCTGTAGATTCCTGAACTGATTGATTCTTCTGACTGATGAAGAACTAGGTGTCTAATGCTCTAGACCTTTCATTAGGTGGTACAAAATTGTTATAAAATAGGATTTTAAATTGATCCCATGTCATGGGCTCCTTCTTATCCTACTCTATCTTACGCCAACACCTATGTGCGACATCCATAAGGTTATAAGTGGCCTGTTGAATCTTGTGGCTATCGTCAGTATATGACACAAGCGAAAGCAGTGTTCCCACTTGCTAAGCCACTACTCAACTGCGTCAGAAGTCATAGCACTAGTTGAGCCATGATATCTTGGCGGCATAAGATCCTTAAGCTGCCATCTGGCTTGTCTAACTAAGACGCTATCTCTAGGGACTTCTGAAGTTTTATGCTATCTGGAGCATCTACCTCCATCTTTGGTAAATCAGAATCGAGCGGCTCTTCCTCTTTCTTGGAACCACACACGTGTTCCAAGATATCTTGAAGAGAACTCTCTAAGAATGAAATTCTATTATTCATAGCTAGAATTGGATCAACTGGAAGTTCTGGCATAAGTGTATTTGTCCTAGCAGGTGATGATTGTTTGGGTTCCATGCTAGGACTAAAGGCAAGTAAATTTTCTTTTGGTTTTCTCTCTTTTTTTTTTTATTATACAAATCAATCGTATATACTAATCGCAAGCAGAAAAAGAATCAATCAAAGCTTTTTCTTAACAGAAAAAGAAAAAAGAAAGAAATTTAATATGTTTCCTAAACTTCAATGCACATGCATGCTAATATTTTAGAAATTTCGGCAGCCTAACGGCGTCACTTTGAAATCCAAAATAATTTCAAAAAAAAGCATCAAGCATTCAATAAAATCAAATCATCAGTGCCGGCAAGCACGATCTATTTTATCTTCTCAATGAACACCTGCAATTGAAAACTTTTCCAAGTATGCTGTTAGGCTCTACACGCCCTCAATCAAAATATTTCTCTTGTCGATACTTGCCGATACTTACTACTTGTAAGAAAAGCTCAAGCATCGACCATGCATCTCTATTTACACTCTACTTACGTCATTGTACGCGTAATGCAGGAATACTTCTAACATGCACAATTAACAAAATTATCAATCAAATATTGACTAAATACTTGTCTCAGATTTCCTTTGATATTCGTGAAGCATCCAATAAAGAGCTACGGGTAGACTATTCACTCCCTTTGGTTCGTGGATCGCATAAGTCTTCAAGAAGTGCTTCGTTGATGGTGCTCGATGAAGAACAGCCCACTTCCAACCTCTATTGCAGGCAATATATGGACCCAAAGTATGGCTTATAGCCAGTCTCTGAAAAATCTTTGAGAGAGCTTTCTAACAAGCTTAAGAACACCAAATTTGGATAAGAATTGACCAAGTTATGAACAGTTTGGTGAAGCTTGGTAGCTCAAAATTTGAGAAATTGTAGTTCTTCATACAAAATTTTGATCTCCTTCTCTGAGAACAGCGCGTGCGAATTTTCCCATATCCCACATGTGCTCTAGAAACTGTTAGAGATGCCTTTTTATAAAGGAGCTTCTTCTTGTCTTTCAACAACCAAGAAGGAAGAGAAAGCCTCTCTCTCCCTCTCTCCTCGTGGGCGGCCAAAAGGTGCCCGCGTGGCTGTGTTGGTGGTCTCTCTCTCGTCGTGGGCGGCCCAGAGGTGCCTGCGTGGTTGCAGTGGTGGTCTCTCTCTCATCATGGGCGGCCTAGAGGAGCCTGCATGGCTGCACTCTTCTTTTGCTACAATCTCTACTGCAGACGATGGCGACCACGGACGACTCCGGCTGAAGCTACCACCGAAAGACATGCACGAACTCCTCTTCTCCACGCGAGACTTCTTCTAAATTTTGTTCGACAAGAACATGCTGTGATACCAAGTGTGAGGCTTTCTGCAAAGAAGACATGCGAATGATGTGTGTGCCACTCTCCTTCCATCCATTTATATCCTCTTGTATCTAAAATAGCGCGCGCAACTTTTCCCCTATCCCACATGTGCTCCAAAAACTGTAAGAGATGCCTTTTTATAAATGAGCTTCTTCTTGTCTTTCAACAACCAAGAAGGAAGAGAAGCCTCTCTCTCCCTCTCTCCTCGTGGGCGGCCAAAAGGTGCCCGCGTGGCTGTGTTGGTGGTCTCTCTCTCGTTGTGGGAGGCCCAGAGGCGCCTGCGTGGTTGCGCTGATGGTCTCTCTCGCCTCATGGGCGACTCAGAGGAGCCTATGTGGCTGCGCTCTTCTTTTGCTACAATCTCTACTGCAGACAATTGCTAGCATGGATGACTCCGGCTGAAGCTACCACCGAAAGACATGCACGAACTCCTCTTCTCCACGCGAGACTTCTTCTAAATTTTGTTCAACAAGAACATGCTCTGATACCAAGTGTGAAGCTTTCCTCAAAGAAGACATGTGAATGATGTGTGTGCCACTCTCCTCCCATCCATTTATATCCTTTTGTATCTAAAATAGCAGTGATCTCGAATGATCTAGTGTTGCCATGTGGCCATCATGCAACACTCATCCCCACTAACCATCAAATACCTTAGGATATACACCCGAGCTTAGGACATTGGCTAACTAGGCCTCGTCCCACACACACATGGAATGGTCTTTGTAGACCAAGGTCTGACAGTTTGCAGTGGAACAGTTGACGATCATACCCAATAATGTAAGTAGTCTATTTTGACCATCACATTTGCCCCAATCAAGTATTCTTTATCATTCTTTAGTGCAGTCACTATTCCCCAAATCTCTTGCTTAATCTGAGGGTAGCCTCTCTGGCAAACATTTAGAACTTTAGCTCCAAAACGACTCGCATACCTTTTTCCCTCATCATCCTCTTAGCCAATCTCCCAACATATACCTCTCAGATGCGTATTATGGTGATGTAAATTCATTTATTGTCATTGTAATTGGTTTTTTTTAGTAGTGGTGCTTCTACAAGTGCCTTCTCTAATTTCATCACAGCTTGAGTATGGATGTCTTTCCATTGAAATCTTTGCCCCTTCCTAAGCAATTGATAGAGTGGATTTGCAACATGGGCAAAATGAGAAATCCACACAACGTAGAAAACACATGCCCCAAGAAATCTCCTCACCTCAGTGATCGAGGAGCTGATCTACACATCCAATTTCCTAGGCATTGAAAGAAAAACCCTTCCCATGCCTGAATATCATTTGGGAGAATACATTCTTCTCTTTTTTGCTGAGGAAACCATCTTTTCCTAAATGAATTGTTCAAGTATTTCTTTATTGAATTTGTGACCTATTTTCCTTTTGTCTCTGAGAGGTGGTTGGGTTTTTGCTCCATCCATAAGTTTATTACTATCTTTAGGAAGCGGAACTACAATTGGTTTTTATCTTTTTATCGACCGTTATGTATTTTGTTTCAACAAAGGCTTCTTTCCCTTTTTCATCTTGCTCAGACTTTGCTATTTCCTTGTACATGCAAATAGAGGGTGTTTGAATCACATAATCACTCCTCCTTCCTTCAATTAACTCTTGCAGATCGAACAATGTGTCTACAAAAGATATCTCATCAAAGACTCTAGAAATTTCCTCGTCAAAGTCGAGCACTCTACATCCATAAAAATATCTCTGAAGATCTGCTATTAGTATTGTTTTTACCACTTTTTTAACTTAGAAAAAATATGAAACTCAAACGAACTTGTTGAAGAAAGTGCTATGAAACCTGATATGAACATATGTACATTCGGGACCTTTTCACTTTCCAAGCTTCCATAGTCCTAATTTATGGAACCTTCATTGAAAATATTAGATCTTGGAACTCTTGAGGAATAAGCCTTGTCCGAAGAGAAGCTCTATTCCTGACATGGTCTATACAAACAATCATAAACTAGACTGCTTTCTTTCCATCCTTACTTGGGATTCCCACATAGGCTAATCCATTCTCCAAGACTCTTGTTTCCATCCTAACCATAGTAATGTATGACTGCCCCAAGATCAACGAGTAGCTAGAATGATCTTGAATGAAGAAGTTCTAATAGTCACTAACATCCCAATTGTAACTAGTACCTGCAGACATGCACCAAATAAATCACCTGGCATCATATAAGAAACCCTGACTCTCTAGCCCGGCTACATATCTATTGGCCATTTCCCTTTCATGTAGAGACCTTTTGACATTAAATTGATTTTAGACCCATGATCGATAAGAGCGACAAGTGGTGTACTGATTTTATCTAATTGCATCAATGTCTCGATTGTGGCTCAAGCCCAATGATCTCTAGTATAATGACTCGAAGGAGTTATTTCTGGAGAATTCCACTCCAAGAACATTTCCTCATGTGTACATGGCTATGCATTAATTTCAGTTTGTTCAAGTACATTTTTCAGCTCTTGTAGTTGCGTTTGCATGGCATGAACAGGTCTCTCTTCATCCATCTTCTTAGTCTCTTGCATGCAAATATACACATATACATACAAACTTATATTTGCATACATTAACACATAAATACACACTTGCACTTGAACACATACTCCTTTGCACAATGCATTTAATGAGCTCTCAATAGACCCACATTCTCATGTTCAAGGCATAACCTTATTTATATATATATATATATATATATATATATATATATATATATATATATATATATATATATATATATATATATATATATATATATATATATATATATATATATATATATATATATATATATATATATGTGTGTGTGTGTGTGTGTGTGTGTGTGTGTGTGTGTGTGTGTGTGTGATGGCATTTTGATGCAAGATCTCAAGAAAGGATCACAACAAATACTATGATTCATAAAATTAATTAAGAAGGGATGCAAGCGAATTACTTTCATGCATCACTTCACAATAGAAGATCATGCTCAAGGATCCAAATCACCCAAAGGGTATGACATTCTTAATCTTTGAATGCCCATCAAGTATATTTAGACCCTCTTTTATAAATCCACGCTCCCCTTCTCCATTCAGTCCTGCAAAAACAAAGAGAATGCTTGGTCCAATTGAATCTTACTCACATTAATTGAGTAGGGGATTGACACTTTTGGTGCAACTCCAAGCTTGGTCTCCAATTCAGGACTACATCCACCCCCTCTGAACTTGTACATCCTCCGGATGTGCCAATGTGCATACATATCGAAACACAAAACGAGTATCAAGTAGTCATGGTAGATAAGCAACTGAAAGGAAATTCAACTAGATGCATGAAATCCAAAAGTTAGTTTGGCATAAATTAAGAAAAGAAGGTAGACACAAGCACCACGTTCAACCTATCAAGATACAATAATGCATTTAGACTAGAAATCACATGAGTGACTCGAAACTTCTTAGCTCTCTCGTGAACACGAACCGATCAGATCCGATAGCCCATCCTAAGCATATGCATATACCAGTCCTTACTAATTCGATTTATGAAACTCCCTTCTGGCTTCCCTGTTGATCTCCCATCAACCAGATCCATTCTTATTTTTCTTTTGCTATTACTTTGTTTCGCTTTACTTTATTTCTTCACCCGAGCTCAGGCTTCATAGTTTTGTTTATATTTTTATTTATTTATTCTTTTTCTACACATGTTGGCCTATGCCAAATTCAGATGCGACTTGTGGAACTAATCACCCGGCCAGGTTTAGACCACCCATCTACCGACCTAAAATAGCACACGATGCGCAATATCAGCCTCATATGATATCAACATCAGCTTGTGGCTCTGACCACCCGGTGAGAGTGACTCCACCAACCTATCGACCCGTATGAGCACATAACAACATGCAGATCAGGCCATACGACACAAGTAGCATCAGCTCGTGGCCTTGGTCACTAGACTAGGGTAGTTCCACACCACCTACTGGCTCATCGCAGTGCCCAATAGCACATACATATACACATAGATAGCTGGTTGGTGTATGAATTCTTTTATTAAGACATAATCTATCTGAAGGTTAGATCAGATGAGAGATCAAGAGCAAAAGTCCAAGAGTCTCACTCATAAAGTGCTCATAAACACTAGTATTTATAGATACTCAGTTCACGTCTTCCCTTCACCTTCCTAGGTCTTGTTCTCGAAAGTTCTAGTCCCTCGTCTAATCCTACTCGCATAATCCTAGTCCTTATACATCAGATGTTATCTTATTAGTGGTACGTGATTTTTGGTCTACTTAATTTTCTTAATTGTGCATTTCTTTACGTGTCATATGCCCAATGCATTTACTCTTTTCATATGGACATATATACATACATACACATATATACAAGAGAAAAAAGGAAACTGAAACAATAACGTCTCACCAATATAAAATCAAAAGTAGCTTGAAGTTTTCGTCTCCAATCATCTTTTCTTTAAACATCCCTAACTAGGTCATCCAACATAAAACAAAAGTTTATATCACAAGAGAATCGAGTCCATTGTCATCAACTACAACTTATGGTCCACTGAAGCCTCATTTTCTCCATATGGCCATGCCACTTGATACCTGGGCACACTCTCCTCATATGATGGTGAGATGAAAGTCTCACTAGTAATGCAAACTTTAAAAAATTCCTCAGTAGGGATCCTTACATCATTCTCAGGCATAGGGAGCAAGTAGGTTGATATGAAAGAGTTATCTAAGGTTCTTCCTTCAGGTACACTCCTAGATGTCTCTCTAAATCTATAAGGAATGCTATCCTCTGGTATGGATGTATCATTGTAATCTTCTCTGTCCATTCTAGAACCTAAGATAGTCAAATAGTCCAGTCAATCGCAAAGGATTGCCTACTATCAACCTATTCACAGATCTTCGTTAGTATGCTGCTAGGAACAAAAATAAAATTAATAGAAGATCATGAATAAGTTAAACACAAAAATTTATTCTATTTGTTACTTTATTTATTTCTTACATCGAGACTCATTCATTTTTCTATTATTTATTTACATGTTTTAATATATACATACACACACACACACACACACATATATATATATATATATATATATATATATATATATATATATGCACGTACATTACCTCATGATATAATTTTCCTTACTTATTTTCTTTACCAATCTCTTCATTTCCTCTTCTTCACTTTCTTTTTGTTCGTCTACAAAATTTCTTTGTTCTATAATTTCAAATTCTTCATGTTCCCTTCGTTTAAATAACTTAACTCACTTCGCGATGACTAAGTCTTCTATTTCTAATCCATCCAACTCCTTGAGTGGGTAAGTACCATTGTTAAATACTTTACTCACGACCGAACCATCTCTTAATCAACTTTCTTCGAGCCTCATACTACGTATCTAGAGAGCTATCATAGACTAATACCTAGTCACCTTCTTTGATCTGCTTTGGCCTCAACCTATGAGTTTTATCAAAGGCTATCTTGTTTTTATCTCTAGAGGCTCTGAGCTTGGCAGCTGCTTCTTCTACTAGGTTCTTTCCTCTTTCAAGCTGAAGGATTCGAATCCCTGGTAGATCCTCTCTTGACATTCCATCTTCCAAGGGCAAAGAAGTCCATGCTAGAGCATGCAACTCAGTTCGTAGAATAGGTTTTTGATAATACATCAGTTTTGCTGGCATGAAGCCAATAGTCCTAGTGTATGTCATCCTTTCTGCCCACAAGGCAAAGGGAAGATATATTGGCCAATGTTTAATTTTTCTGTTGCAGGCTTTTGCCAAGGCTTTAATTATAGATGGATGACCACGTTCAATCTTGCCATTGGCTTCTGGGATGTATGCCATAGTGAGAGACAATCGAATCCCATACTTCCCAAAGAAATCTCTTGCTTCGTGGGCATTTAACTCACCTCTATCAGCAACTATTTTCTCGACATAGCCAAATCTACTAAACACATCTTCTAGTAGAAACTTGCATACATTACTCATTGTTTTCGTTCTCATAGCTCTTTCTTCAACATGGTATGTTAGGTCCTCTCTTGCTAGCATGATATATCTGATTTGTTGCAACCCTAATGGCATTGTAACCAGATCAACAACCCACTTATAGTGGATATTAAGAGGATATGTCGAATGCAACTCATCTCTATGTCTAACATTTGAGTACACTTGGCAAGATCTACAAGTGGCTACATATTTCTAAACATCTACATACATCGTAGGCCACCAGTATCTTTCCCTTATCTTTTCATAAGTCCCTTGAAAGCCCTTATGTTCGGCCCATATTGAGATATGCATTTCACACATAATCTTACCTTTTGTTCCATTGCAACCTACAACTCGCTGAGGTATGTTACCTATTCCAATCTTTTGCTTCCAAAGTAATCCATCTTTTAGGAAGTAGTTGCTTGAATTTCCACGAATGCTACGAAATGTCTCTTTGCTCTAACTAGGATTAGGAGACTTCATGCTTTAATATCTTTTGATTTCCTTCCACTCATTTTCATATTTGTCTTCATTGAATCTTTCTATTATCCCTATTTGAACATCATAAGGTTTCTCTTCTTTCCTTTTATTGTCTTTCCCACTCCCTAAGCTCCTTTGAGCTCCTTCTCTTGAAGACTTAATACCAGTCCCAAGATTTTCAATCTAATAAGTAGGTTCTTTTCTATCGAATCCAGTAGATGCTTCATCTAGGCTCGAAGTATGTACGTGTCAAGCACAAAAGTCTAGACCTATCTCTTCATCATTAGAAATCATTGAGTCTTCATTTTCATATATAGCTGGTGATAGCATAAGCATAAGCACGATTGGTGGCAAAAGGATATGCACAAAGATTTGGCATCGATTATGAGAAAACGTTCAACCTTGTAGCTAAAATGTCTACTATCAAAACACTTGTTGCATTAGCTACTAAAAGAGGATGGACTTTGCATCAGATGGATGTGAAGAATGCTTTCCTACATGGTGAATTATAGGAAGAACTATATATGGACCAACCAGAAGGGTATGAAGATTCAAAGAACCCATAATATGTTTGCAAGTTGCAAAAGGCTTTGTATCGAATTAAGCAATCTCCTCATGCATGGCATGCAAGGATTGTTGATTACTTAACCAGCATTGGGTTTTCTATGTGTGATGTAGATCATTCACTATATGCTGATTGTAGGTAATGATAATGAAGAAAGCATTAAAGAGGTAAAGCAACTTCTTATGCAGGAACTTGACATGAAAGATCTTGGTGTGTTGCGCTACTTTTTGGGCATTGAGTTTATACATACAAAAACATGTATATGGATGTCACAAAGGCAATATGCTTTGAGTATGCTGCAAAAGTATGGTATGGCTCATTGTAAGCCGATTTCTATGCCATTAGATCATAATTTGAAGTTAGATACTACATTAGGTGATGCATTGGAAAATGCTACTATGTACAAAAAAAATTTTGGAAGTTTGATATATCTCACAGTTACAAGGTCTGATCTTCGCTACACTGTTGGAATTGAAAGTCAATTTTTGCAAGCTCCCAAGAAGCCACATTTAGATGCTCAAAGGCACACTCTACATTATGTGAGTGCTACTTTGGATTATACATTGTTTTATGAAGTGTAGATTTGGAGGTTCATGGATACATCAATGCACATTGGGTTGGTAGTATTCCTGATAGAAGATCTACTAGTGGATTTCTATTCTCACTTGGAGGTGCAGCTATTACGTGGAGCAATAAGAAGCAACCCACTATTGCTTTGTGGACTAGAGAGGCTGATTGTAGAGGTGTTCCAATGGCAGCATGTGAGGCATCATGGCTAGAGATGCTACTTGTTGATTTAGGTGTGGAAGTGCAAAAGCCTATCACTATCTATTGTGATAATCCTATTTTTCATGCTAGACCAAAGCATATCAAGGTAGATTATCACTTCATCAGAGAGAAGGTATTAGCAGGTGATATTGATCTTGTTTGTGTTGGAGTTAGAGGTCTGCGAAAGCACACGAACATCACAAGGAAGAAGAAGAAGCTTGGAGCTCAACACACAATACTGAATGTATTACCACTAGAATGTACAAAGATAAGTAGCCCATTAGGGCAATAGGCGTATATAGAAGCCACGGGAAAAAATCTCCTAAAGAGGGAAAAAAGTGCCCCGATGGTCCTAGAGTGTTCATATCACTACCTAAATATATCAACAAATCCCCCTTGCGAGTGATGCGATGAACAAGTAGCTAGCAATCATGTATAAGTGCCAAGCGATTTGGGAATCACTCCACAAAAGGAAGTAATCACAAAGCTTTGTGGAAAGCTTCAAACTTCTCCCTAGGTAGAGCCTTCATGAAAAGGTCTGCAATGTTCTCCTACATGGACACATATGCCAAGCTGATCTGCCCAGTAGAGAACCTCTCCCTGACATAATGATAATGCACCTCAATGTGCTTAGTGCGAGCATGGAACACAGGGTTCCTCACAACTGCCAATGCACTCTAACTGTTAGTGAAGATGGTGGTGGCAGAAGACTGACCAACACCCAAATGAGCCATAAGGCATCTGAGCCACACACACTCAACAGTCGCAGCGAAAGCTGCCCTATACTCAGTCGCACAATTGGAAGTGGCCGTAGTAGGTTGCTTCTTGCTCAACCAAGGTATACATGAGCTACCAAGCATGAAGCAAAAGCCACTAGTGGACACACAAGTGTCATAGCAATCAGCCCAGTCTGAGTCATAAAAAGCATGCAAATCTGGCGGTAGTAATCCTCCCTTGGGATAAAACAATCCAAGTAGCCAAGTACCACTCAAGTAGCGAAAGATGCATTTAACCGCCTGCCAATGCTTGACACCTAGGCAATGCATAAACCTGCTCATCTGTGAGACAGCAAACTGAATATCTGGCCAAGTAATGCATAACTAAATCAGACATCCAACAACCTGCTAATAGAGGACAACATCAAATGCATCTCCAGCATCATGAAGAGTCAATCATAAACATGTCTCCATAGGAGTGGAAATAGGCTTACAATCCTCAAGGCCAAAACACTGCAATAATGTGTCAATATATTTTGTTTGACACAAAGCCATCCCACCATCAACTTGCATAAACTGGATGCCCAAATAGTGATGCAAATGCCCCAAATCAGACATCTCAAATGAGGCATGCAAATCAGCCTTAAAATCAGCAATATGCTTCTCAATAGGACCAGTGAGAAACATGTCATCAACATAGACAACAATGATCAGAAGCACATTACTAGCACGCTTAACATATAAGGTGCTCTCAGTTCGACTGTTCTCAAAACCATGTGCAATCAGATAGGCATGTATCTTCTCATACCAAGCACGTGGTGCTTGCTTTAAACCATATAATGCCTTCTTTAACCTGCACACCTAGTTTTCATGCCCTTTCTACACTAAGCCATGGGGTTGAAAAACATACACTTCTTCATGCAAGTCACCATTCAAAAATGTAGTTTTAATCCAACTGATGTACATTCCAACCACGATGGGCTACAAGTGCACAAATGCTCCGAACAGTAGTCATACGATATGTAGGTACAAAGGTCTCATCAAAATCAATGCCTCTTTCATGTGCATAACCCTTTGCAACAAGCCTAGCCTTATACCTGTCAACTGTTCCATCAAGCTAGCACTTTAGCTTGTAAACCCACTTAGTGCCAATGGCCTTCTTTCTAGGAGGGAAGTCACATAAAGAACAAGTATTGTTCTTCATTATAGCATCATATTCATATTGCATAGGAGCCATCCAAGTTTTTGAATTTTGTGCTTCGTCAAATGAAACAGGCTCATTCTCATCACAGAGACTAGATGCAGCCATAGCATAGAAATTTGCTGCAAATGACGCACTATGAGAGCCTGATCGAGTACAATATGATAGAGGTGCATCTAATTTTTTGTCACGCAAAGTCTACACCAGTCATTTTGGCATAGTTCTTGCCTCCTCAATATGAGTTTTCTCATCAACAAGTGCATCATGTAAATTTGCATCAGAAATGGGATGATCTGCATCATCACATGAAACCTGCAAAGGTTGAGAAGTTGTCTCATTAGGACCAACACTAGACTATCTGCCTGTAAAAAGAGGTAGCAAAGTATCATACATGTCTCTAGAGCTAACAGATGTCTCCTTAGTACATGAAAGCAATGGCTGAATAACATCTTCCACAAAAACAACATTTTGACTTTTAGTCTCTGCTTGATTCAGACGATAGCCTTTACTTTTAGAATTATACCCAACAAAAATACATTCTACTGCTTTATCATACAATTTTTTGCGGTATTGTTCAGGCACTAACGCATATGCCAAACAACCAAAAACACACAGATGAGCAACAAATGGCTTGCGATCATGCCAAGCCTCATATGGAGTGATAGAGTGTAGTGCTTTAGTGGGACACCTATTAAGTACATATGATGCACACATGATAGCCTCAAGCCAAAAACTATGTGGTAAAGCTTGACTCTTCACCATACACCTCTCCATCTCCATGAGTGACATGTTCTTTTGTTCAGCAACTCCATTCTATTGAGGTGTATACGACACTATACACTGGTGTTTTATCCCATGTTCAGCCAGAAATGCATTAAAATTAGAAGACATATATTCCCCCCCTCGATCAGAATAGAGGGTGCCCATTTTACATGCTGACAGATTTTCAGCCAAAACCAAAAACTTTTTGAAGCACATGAACACGTCGGACTTTGCCTTCAATGGATATACCCATGCATGCCTGGAAAAATCATCGATGAAAGTCATGAAGTAAAGATAATTTCCAAAGGAAGGTGTCTGCATAGGACCACAAACATCACTATGTACAAGCTATAATTTCTGAGTAGCCCAAACTGAACCATCTTTTGGAAAGGAGGAACGCTACATTTTTCCCAAAATACAGCCTTCACAAACATGTTTTTCGGGTGCCTCAAGATCTATCTATCTATCTATCTATCTATCTATCTATCTATCTATCTATCTATCTATCTATCTATCTATCTATCTATCTATCTATCTATCTATCTATCTATCTATCTATCTATCTATCCCTCGATCCATCCATCGATCCATCCATCGATCCATCCATCCATCTATACATCCATCAATCCATCCATCCATCCATCTATCTATCTATCTGCCTATCTATCTATCTATCTATCTATCTATCTATCTATCTATCTATCTATCTATCTATCTATCTATATATCTATCTATCTATCTATCTATCTATCTATCTATCTATCTATCTATCTATCTATCTATCTATCTTGTTGAAGAATCACTCACGAATTTGACATACAGACAGACATAAAGAAAAAGAAAGATAAAGAAAAGCGGAATCAAAGTGTTCAGAAAATCAAAGCCTTAATGAAGTGAAAAATTCACGACCGTTATGTACAGCGCAGAATCTTCCAGAATCAGAGTTTTTTAGAGTTCGTTACACCAAATCAAACTGTATATAAAGAGAGAACGTGCATAAGAAAAGATAGAGGGAGTGCGAGCAAGAACGTGCGTGAGAAGAGCGCACAGTTTGAAATAGAGCGCATATAGAGATCAAGAATAGGTTTAGAAGACGCCAGAGATCGCATATGTAAAGATGAATAACAGAAACCTGAAATGTCAGGTATTCATCTGAGAGAGATGGTAAGAAGAAACTACTCAATGTAGGAGAGTTTCTATAACTTGAGCAAGAAGAGGCCAAGTTAGTTTGTACACATCTTCTCTAATAGAAAACACATGTTCATGTGGAAGTTTGCGCGCACTGTTCGTATGTGAAGAACTCGAGTATTTTCATGTTACAGTATAAAGTTAGTTAACAGTTATTTTCTCAGTAAACGAATGTTTCGGTCAATTACAGTTGTCTCAGTAAACGCATTTTCGGTCAGTAACAGTTCATTCAATGAACGTATTTTCTGGTAGAACAATGAAGTATATCTTGCAGAATAAATTAAAGCTTTGTATGAGAGTTAGCTTATCTTATAGCTAGACATCTCTACTATCAATTCATCAAAGATTTCGGTGAAATGGATATGTACACACAGTACAAAGTCTGACCGAAAAGAGACATTCTGAACCGGAGAAGTTTTTTCTTAAACTTCAAAAAGTGTTCACTCAGTAAAGGAAGTTCATGCATCAATTCCTTACTTCTTGTATAATCACTTGAAGTAATTACAAATAGAATAGGAGTTGATTCCGATAAGATTCCGGTATAATTACGGTGATAGTCTGGTGACAGTCTGGTGAAGTTCCGGTTGAATTTCAGTAAATTCGAAACACAGTCCTATATGTTTGAGCGACAGAAACCGTGCTAAGCTACTGCTGATTATAGAGGATCACTCTAGCTTAGCCCTCTTTGGTGGCGCAGCGAATTCCGCAGACTTGACAAAGTTCGAGTCTTTGCCGCGTCGAACAGTGGTATTTGTGCTACCATACCGAAAGTGGTAGTCCTAGCTACAGTACCATCAGTGGTATCAGAGCGAGTTAATCACCAACAAGTGGTATCAGAGCCCGGGTTAACCACACAAGTGGTTTCAGAACGAGAAAGATTCTGAAGAGCAGAAAGATTCTCAAAAGGTCACCGGAAGTAACAAAAACAAGAAGATCATGGCAGATCATGTCCAAATTGACAAATTGGACAGAGATAATTATCCCACATGGGTAATGCGCATGGAAGCCTTACTTATGAGTAAGGACTTAATGATGTATGTGACCGGAGAAGAAAAGAAGCCGACTTTTGAAGATGATAGTCAATCGGAAAAAGAAGAATTAGAAGCCTTGAAGCTGTGGTAGAAGAAAGATGCAACGGCAAGAGCTTACATTTATAATACCGTTACAGACCATCTACTACCACACATTAGAGGTTTGGAGAAAGCGGAGGACATATGGAGTGCGTTGGAAGATCATTTCCAAAATACTACGAAAGCTAGGAAGGCTAGCTTATGGTCTGAGTTCACAACGTTCAAAAAGAAGTCGAATCAAAGCATTAGTGACTATGTTACTAAGATGAAGGATCTAGCAGATAGTCTTGGATCCATAAATGAAGATGTCGAAGATCACAGATTGATAGCGCAACTGCTAACAGGTTTGAGAGGAGATGAAAGGTGGAAACCTTTCGTACTCTCAACTGAACTTTCTTTAAATCATTTTGTACCAGATTTAAATCAGTTGCTTGGTTTGATGCTCACATATGAGCAAGACCTGAAAGGAGATGGAGATAAAGGACAAAGTTCTGCAATGTACATGAAGAACAAGAAGAAAGCAGACAAAGGTAAGTCAAAAGATGAAGAAGAGTCGAGTTCTCAGGCTTATTATGCAAGAGGTAAAGGCACGGGCAGAGGAAGAGCAAGAGGTTTTGGAAGAGGAAGAAGTAGCCAGAATAACAATAAGAAGGCTTGCTGGATTTGTGGACTAAGTAATCATCTGGCTCATGATTGTTGACATAATTCCCAAGGATCAAATCAAAATCAGAATAGTAACAGCAGAGGTAGAAGCGGAAGATATCAGAATAATTTTCAAAGAGGTAGACAAAATCAAAGAGGAAGCTATGGTAGAGGTGGAGCAAGAAGCTGGGGACAGAATCAATCCTACAACACCACCTACAACAACTATGCAAATGACACACAGAATGAAAGTCATACATCATTGATGATGAACTGAATCAGCACATCAGATAACGAAGACCTAAAGGTATTTTACATTGATTCTGGATGTTCTAATCACTTGTCAGGAAATATAGAACTGACGTCAGAATTGGAAAAAGGTAGTTCCAGTCATACTATTCAAACAGGTGACAATACGAGGCATAGTGTACATTCAATTGGAAAAGTGAAATGTAAGAGTGGAGCAGATTTGCTAACCAATGTTTTGTATGTTCCAACAATACCAAAAAATTTAATTAGTGTAGGATTGATAGTTGAGAAAGGTTTTCAGGTCAGATTTACAAATGGAGGAGTATTTGTAGAAGATCCCGAGAATGGATATAATCAGATTGTCTCTGGTAAGAAAGAAGGCAGAATCTTTACTTTAAGAGTACAAGGGAACATCGGCCAAGTGTTTCTCACACATGGTGAAAAGGTGATTACAGAACTTGATCTCTGGCATAAGAGATTAGGTCATTTCAATGAAAAAGGAATTAAAGCTATGATTTCAAATCAGTCAGTACTGGGATTACCGAATGTACAGAACCAACACATGATTCACTAGTGCGAATCATGTCAGATGGGAAAAGCCCACAGGTTACCTTTCTAGAAGAAAGGATTCAAACATGATGGAGTACTCGAACTCATTCATACAGATGTATGGGGTCCAACAAAAGAAGGATCAATCAGTGGCTCAAGGTATTATGTTTTATTCATTGACGGTGCTACAAGATGGATAACTCTTTATGTTTTGAAAGAGAAATCAAAAGTGTTTGGAGCTTTCAGGCATTTTCATGCATATGTTGAAAGACTCACAAGTCAAAAGCTGAAGAGACTGAGGTCTGATGGAGGGGGAGAATACTTCTCCCGAGAATTCAATGATTATCTTTGGAATGTAGGTATTAAGTGAGAAATAACCTGCAGGTATACACCACAACAAAATGGTGTAGTAGAAAGAAGGAACCGAACTCTAGTTGAGTTTGCATGAGCTATGCTAAAAGAAAAAGGTTGTCCAAGCTATCTTTGGGCTGAAGCTGTAAATACAGCTACATACTTGGTAAACAGATTACCATGCACAGCTTTAGATGGAATGACCCCTTATGAAGCTTGGTGGGGAAAGAAACCAACACTTGATCATTGCAAAGTGTTTGGATCAGTAGCTTATGCTTATGTACCATCACAACTCAGACATAAGCTCGAACCAAAAGCAGAGAAATATGTGTTCGTCGGATATGATGAAAAGCAGATGGGTTACAGGTTATGAAGTCCTCTAACAAAACAGTTCACTGTTTCCAGAGATGTTACATTTGATGAACAGAAAAGCCGGTATGCAGGTCAAAGTCATACAACGGAAGAATTTGAAGAAGAGGAAAGAAGAAGAGAGAAAGGGAAATCAATTGTACAGGTGAATAGAGATGAAGACTATATGCAGGCAAGTACGTCCAGGATCGGATCAGGTATGAGAAATGAAGATGAACAAGGATTTGATGAAGAAGTGTATTCAGATACACATGAAGAGTTTGAACCAAGAAGGTCAAACAGGGTAAGGAAACAACCAACAAGGTATTCTTATGATACTTCGTACATAGCTTAGAAAAATTATGCATATATGGTCAAAGATGATGAAGAACCTCAGAACTATGATGAAGCTAAAGGCAAGAAGCAATGGGAAGAAGCAATGGAAGAAGAGTTCAGCGCACTAGAAGAGAACAAGACATGGGAGCTTGTTCCTAAGCCAAATGGTAAGAAAGTAATTGGAAACAAATGGGTTTTCAAAGTTAAGAAACTTACAGATGGAAGGATAGCCAGACACAAAGCTAGACTGGTTATCAAGGGCTATGCTCAGACGCATGGCATAGATTATGATGAGACGTTTAGTCCGGTGGCAAAGATGTCAACCATAAGGACAATGATTGCTATAGCAGCATCAAAAGTATGGAAGCTAAGTCAGCTAGATATAAAGAACGCATTTCTAAATGGATATATATCATATGAAGTCTACATGGAGCAACCAGAAGGGTTTGTAAGTTCCAGATACCCAAATTTTGTTTGCAGATTAAGAAAAGCACTTTACGGACTGAAGCAAGCTCCAAGAGCTTGGAATTACAGGCTTGTGAAATATCTCAATGAACTTGGATACCAAAGTTTGAAAGCAGATGCAAGTCTACTCATCAAGAGAACAGAAGAAGGTATGATCTACATTTGCATTTATGTAGATGACATTATAATCACAGGTACTTCAGATGAAGGAATTAAAGAAGTAAAGAGATTACTTGAAAAGGAGTTTCAGATCAGTGACCTAGGAAAGTTATCATACTTTCTTGGAATGGAAATCACATACATAGATCATGGTGTATATGTTTTGCAAGAAAGGTATCTCCTAAACTTATTGAAGAAGTTTAATATGGAGAATTGCAGAGAAGCTTCAACACCGCTTGAAGCAAATCATAAACTCAGCAAATATAGTGGAGCAGAGTTTAAAGATACGAGAAAGTATCACTCGTTAGCGAGAAGTCTAATTTACGCTACACTAACACGACCGGATCTTAGCTATGCAGTGGGAGTTCTCTCACAGTTCATGCATTGTCCGAAGGATCAACACTGGGTTGCAGGACAAAGAGTACTTAGATATATCAAAAGAACTGTAAAGGAAGGATTATATTATCCTTTTATGTGAGACATAAAGCTGAGAGCATTCAGTGACTCAGAATGGGCAGGAATTCAAGATGACAGAAGATCAACACATGGGTATATGATATACCTAGGAGACAAGCTAGTAAGCTGGTGTTCGAAGAAACAACACACAGTGGCTTTATCGTCAACGGAACCAGAATATAAAGGACTTGTAGAAGCAGCTAAAGAAGTGATATGGATGCAGACCTTGCTCAAAAGCATGGGTATTGATGAAGGTATACCTATCATATATGGAGATAATATGAGCTCGTTGTATCTTGCAGCAAATCCAGTATATCATGCAAGAACAAAGCACATAGAAATTCAGTATCATTTCTTGAGGGAAAAGGTAATGGAGAAGGAGATAGAAATAGTATACACTCTGACAAAAGATCAGATTGCAGATATTCTGACAAAGAGCTTGGATGGAACGAAGACAAGTAGATTCAAAGAAATGGCAAGTATAAAAGAAAGGAAAATATATGAAAGACAAGAAAAGTCAAATTAGTGATTGAGGGGGAGCTGTTGAAGAATCACTCACGAATTTGACATACAGACAGACATAAAGAAAAAGAAAGATAAAGAAAAGCGGAATCAAAGTGTTCAGAAAATCAAAGCCTTAGTGAAGGGACAAATTCACGACCGTTATGTACAGCGCAGAATCTTCCAGAATCAGAGTTTGTTAGAGTTCGTTACACCGAATCAAACTGTGTATAAAGAGAGAACGTGCATAAGAAAAGACAGAGGGAGTGCGAGCAAGAACGTGCGTGAGAAGAGCGCACAGTTTGAAATAGAGCGCACATAGAGATCAAGAATAGGTTTAGAAGACGCCAGAGATCGCGTATGTAAAGATGAATAACAGAAACCTGAAATGTCAGGTATTCATCTGAGAGAGATGGTAAGAAGAAACTACTCAGTGTAGGAGAGTTTCTATAGCTTGAGCAAGAAGAGGCCAAGTTAGTTTGTACACATCTTCTCTAATAGAAAACACATGTTCATGTGGAAGTTTGCGCGCACTGTTCGTATGTGAAGAACTCGAGTATTTTCATGTTACGGTATAAAGTTAGTTAACACTTATATTCTCAGTAAAGGAATATTTCGGTCAATTACAGTTGTCTCAGTAAACGCATTTTCGGTCAGTAACAGTTCATTCAGTGAACGTATTTTCCGGTAGAACAACGAAGTATATCTCGCAGAATAGATTAAAGCTTTGTATGAGAGTTAGCTTATCTTATAGCTAGACATCTCTACTATCAATTCATCAAAGATTTCGGTGAAATGGATATGTACACATAGTACAAAGTCTGATCGAAAAGAGACATTCTGAACGGGAGAAGTTTTTTCTTAAACTTCAAAAAGTGTTCACTCAGTAAAGGAAGTTCACGCATCACTTCCTTACTTCTTGTATAATCACTTGAAGTAATTACAAACAGAATAGGAGTTGATTCCGGTAAGATTCCGGTATAATTACGGTGATAGTCTGGTGAGAGTCCGGTGAAGTTCCGGTTGCACTTCAGTAAATTCGAAACACAGTCTTATATGTTTGAGCAACAAAAACCGTGCTAAGCTACTGTTGATTATAGAGGTGTTCTAATATCACTCTAGCTTAGCCCTCTTCGGTGGCGCGGCGAATTCCGCAGCCTTGACAAAGTTCGAGTCTTTGCTGCATCGACCATAATAGTGGTATCTGTGCTACCATACTGAAAGTGGTAGTCGTAGCTATAGTACCATCATATCTATCTATCTATCTATCTATCTATCTATCTATCTATCTATCTATCTATCTATCTATCTATCTATCTATCTATCTATCTATCTATCTATCTATCTATCTATCTATCTATCTATCTATCTATCTATCTATCTATCTATCTATCTATCTATCTATCTATCTATCTATCTGTCCATCCATCTATCCACCTATCTATCTATCTATCTATCTATCTATCTATCAACCTATCTATCTATCTATCTATCTATCTATCTATCTATCTATCTATCTATCTATCTATCTATCTATCTATCTATCTATCTATCTATCTATCTATCTATCTATCTATCTATCTATCTATCTATCTATCTATCTATCTATCTATCTATCTATCTACCTATCTATGTATCCATTTATTCACCTATCCGTCTATCTATCTATCTATCTATCTATCTATGTATGTATGTATGTATGTATGTATCTATCTATCTATCTATCTATCTATCTATCTATCTATCTATCTATCTATCTATCTATCTATCTATTTATCTATCTATCTATCTATCTATCTGTCTATCTATCTGACTATCTATCTATCTATCTATCTATCTATCTATCTATCTATCTATCTATCTATCTATCTATCTATCTATCTGTTTATCTGTCTATCTATCTATCTATCTATCTATCTGTTTATCTGTCTATCTATCTATCTATCTATCTATCTATCTATCTATCTATCTATCTATCTATCTATCTATCTATCTATCTATCTATCTATCTATCTATCTATCTATCTATCTATCTATCTATCTATCTATCTATTGTTGGTGCATTTCAAGCCTTCACACTTGGCTTGGAACTTTGGAAGATTAGCTTGGACAATTTTCATCAAGGCTACACTTGAAGGGAAGAGCATAGGAACCCATACCTATGATTTATTATCTTTTTACTTTCATTGTAAAAGTCTTAGTGACTTGTCATTTATGAACACACACCTACTTGATTAAGTCGTGGAAATTGGATGGTGTAAATGGAGAGAATATCTCCCTACTTTTAGAGGAGTGATTATAGGAGATTTGAATTTGAATTCAAATTCAAATCTCAACTCAACTTCTATAAAAGTCAATGTAAAAAGTCGCGGGTTAGCTAGTCCAATTGAGCTCACTCCCCGAGGCATTCTACCATTGTAACTCTGTGTGTGTTAGTGCTACTTCATAGCCTACACCACAACACCTCATTTAGCTATGCTTGTCATGCTAATGGGATTGTACAACTACATCAATCAATAGAAGTATACACATTCATTATCTCTGTTTTTCTCTGAGTCATCATCTCCAAGTCTGTCAACTTCAACAGGGCATATCTCAGGATTTACTTATTCAAATCAAGTGATTCAAAGCACATTGATTCAGCTCAAAGTCTTCTACATGCCTACAAAATTTCAAGGTCATTGGATCAGCCATCTCGGAGGAATCTCACTCGAAGTGACCTCGGGTATTCTTCTGCAGAGCCCCTAAAAAGTCGGGGGTACATATAATTTTGCTAAAGTGATTTCTCAGTGTGTAGTTTATCATTTTATCTCATTCCACTTGCAAATGGTAGCTTGCTATACTAATTTAATATGTCCAGAAGGAATTTGATCAATTGTAAGTGTGCTGGTCATACTGAGTGAAAGATTGAGCAGGTGTCAATACCAAATTAGCAAGTTTTCTTGAATTCTTGAAGTCTCAAGTAGTCTGTTTTGATTTGATCATTACACATATCATTTGCAAAGTACATATATGCTTTCTTGGTATCATTTGGAAGCTGATCAAGTGTACTAAGCATATCTGAAGCAAAGGAGGGCTGGAGCAAAGGAGGTCTAGCAGCTTCAACTCAATCTCTTGAGTGCATCCAACCATCTCTCCCAACAGTGGTATCAGAGCAAATAAGGTAAACATGGGAGATGGTTTTCCTTCATTCATTGACAAATTGGACAGGAACAATTACCAAGCTTGGTCTCTAAGGATGAAGACCTATCTACAAGGAAGAAGCTTATTTGGATACATATCAGGAGATGAGGAATTGCCCTCATTCAAAGCTAGAGGACTACCCACCAAGGATGAACAAGAGAGGCTCAACCAATGGTGTGCAAAAGATGCTTTGGCAAGGTCTTACCTTCTTAACTCTATATCTGATTTCCTTTTACCTCATATAAGGAACTGTAAGACTTCCCAAGAAACTTGGGAAACTCTATCAACATATTTCTCTTCCAACACAAGGGCTAGGAAGAATCAACTGTGGATTGAATTCACAACCCTTAGGAAGCAGCCCAAGCAATCAGTCTCAGAGTATGTGACCAAGATTAAAGATGTGGCAGACCAATTAGCAAGCATTGGAGAGGAGATTGAAGAGGAGCAAATAGTCAGGCAAGTAACAAATGGACTCAAGGCAGATGATAAGTGGGAAAGCTTCACCACTGCAATGGACCTCTACATGGACATGCATACCCCAGATCTCACAACACTCATGGGCCAACTATTCACACATGAAGCAAAGTTTACAAAGGTAGGAGATCAATCAAAAGGTAACAACCCCTCTGCTCTATATACTGATAAGAAGGTTAAAGATAAAGGTAAAAGTAAGAAGGTTGATGAAGAAGGTTCTACCTCCCAAGCAAACTATGCAGGGAGAGGTAGACCCTCAAGAGGAAGAGGCAGAGGAGGTAAGTCAGGTAGGGGGAGACCCTACAACTCATCACCATGCAGCATTTGTGGATTGTCCAATCATACCACAGATGAATGCTACAAGAACTACAAGAATCAGAGAGGAAGAGGCTATCAAAGAGGTGGATACTCTCAAGGGAGAGGCAGGTTCAACCAACACCAAGGCTACAATGGATACAACAATCAATACAACAACAATTACAACCACAACCACAATGGTAATTATCAAGGTGGATTCAGAAATAGAAGGGATTACAACAACTACACAGAGGAGCAAGATGACTCCCTATTGATCATGAATATGACCTCCAAGGCAGGTACAAATGATGATCATTTATTTTATATTGATTCAAGATGTTCTAACCATGTAGCTGGCAATGTGGCACTACTCTCTGATTTGGAAGAACCCAAGGGCAAACATCAGGTACAGACAGGTGATGATACTAAACATTATGTTGTTAAGATTGGAAATGTAAAGACATGTGATGGTAACCAGAACCTATTGAGCAGGGTACTCTATGTACCAACCATCACCAAGAATCTAATAAGTGTTGGTCAGATTGTGGAGAAAGGTTTGCAGGTCAGGTTCACACAACATGGAGCATATGTGGAAGACCCAAGACATGGTTTCAAAAGAATTGCCAAGGGGGAGAAATCAGGTAGATTGTTTATTTTTGAGCTAGAAGACACCAAGAACATTGCTTTATATAATTACAAGGATCAAACACTTTCAGAGTTAGAAATCTGGCACAAGAGGTTAGGTCACATAGGTGAAAGAACCCTAAAGCAAATGTGCAGGGATCAATGTGTGCTTGGGATACCTAATGTATCCAAGCAACACATGATCTACAAGTGTGGTGCTTGTCATTTTGGTAAGTCTCACAAGTTGCCCTAGTCAAGGAAAGGTTTCATGCATAAAGACTACCTAGACTTGGTACACACAGATGTTTGGGGACCTAGCAAGGATCCCTCCATTTCAGGTTCAAGGTACTATGTGTCCTTCATTGATGACTATAGCAGGTGGACTATCTTATACTTTATGAAACATAAAGATGAAGTGTTTAACTGTTTCAAGAGGTATCTTGCACTTGTTGAAAATCAAACAAGAAGAAGCTTGAAAAGGCTAAGGTCAGATGGTGGAGGAGAGTACTTCTCCAATGAGTTTGAAGATTTCTTGCAGGAAAGAGGCATCAAAAGGGAGATAACCACAAGGTACTCACCTGAACAAAATGGAGTAGCTGAAAGAAGGAATAGACTCATAGTAGAAACAGCTAGGTCTATGCTTAATGAAAAGAAGCTGCCAAATTATCTTTGGGCAGAAGGTGTATCCACTGCCACCTATCTCATAAATAGGTTGCCATCCAAATCACTTGATGGTATGACACCATATGAAGCTTGGCATGGTAAGAGACCTTCTCTGGATCATTGCAAAATCTTTGGTTGTGTAGCATATGTGCATATTCCCTCACAGGTAAGGGGAAAGTTAGACCCTAAAGCTGAAAAATGTATCTTCATTGGTTATGACTTGAACCAAAAGGGATACAAATTCTACAACCCAACAAACAAAGGCTTCAAGGTAAGCAGAGATGTCATCTTTGATGAGAATGACTCATGGTATGAGAATGAATGCAGGAAGGTTAGTCTACCTTATGACATGGAAGAAGATTTTCCAAGGCTTACCAAGGAGGAACCAATCCAGAAAGAAGACTCAAGCTCAGATGATGATGATACAATTAACCTTGAGGAATTCAAGGCATGGAAGTCCAAAGGAAAGATGAAGATGAAGAAGCTAGAGGATATACCAGAATCCTCAACTCAAGCTATGAGGAGATCTCAGAGAGAAAGTAAGAAGCCTATCAGATATGGGTATGACACATCACTTGTAACTAAACATTCTGTATATCTTGCAAAGGATTTGTTAAATGAGGAACCAGGTACCTATGAAGAAGCAATTACCAAACCAGAATGGAAAGGAGCTATGGATGAAGAAATGGAAGCTCTCAAGGAGAGTGATACTTGGGACTTGGTACCCAAGAAGGACACTATGAAGGTGATAGGATCCAGATGGATCTACAAGCTAAAGAGGAATTTTGATGGAACAATAAACAGGTACAAAGCTAGGTTGGTTGCCAAGGGTTTTGCACAAACCCAAGGCATTGATTATGAGGAGACTTTTTCTCCTGTGGCTAAGATGCCAACTATCAGAATATTGGTGAGTGTAGCTGCATCCAAGAATTGGAACATGTACCAATTAGATGTCAAGAATGCTTTCTTGAATGGATGGATATCTGAAGAAGTCTACATGTCACAACCACCTGGCTATGAAGATCCCAAGAAGGTAAATTATGTTTGTAAATTGAAGAAGGCTCTATATGGTTTGAAGCAGGCACCTAGGGCATGGAATTACAGGTTGACAACCTACCTCCAAGACCAAGGATTTGTGATGAGCAAAGCTGATACTTCTCTGTTCATAAAGAGAAGTAGTACAGAGGTAATCTATTTGTGTGTTTATGTTGATGACATCATCATTACAGGCAATGATGTCAATGGGATTAGACACATCAAAGGACAGATGATGATGGAATTCAAGATCAATGATCTTGGATTATTGAAGTACTTCTTAGGTCTTGAGTTAGTCTACACCAACTCAGGTATATATATCACTCAAAAGAAGTATGTACAGGATATGGTCAAGAAGTTTGGCTTGCAGGATGCTAAAGTCTCAACTATTCCAATGGAGGTCAACCTAAAGCTTAGTGCTCATGAAGGGGATGAAATACAAGACATTACATGATATCAAAGCATGGTAGGTAGTTTGAATTATGCTACCTTGACAAGAATTGACATAGCATATGGAGTTAGTGTGCTAAGCCAATTCATGCACAAACCAAGGGTACCTCACCTAGAGGTAGCAAAGAAGATCTTGAAGTATTTGAAGGGAACTCAGAACCATGGTTTGTACTTTCCTTATACATCAGATATTGACATTAAAGTATACTCAGATGCAGATTGGGCAGGATGCAAGGATGATAGGAGGAGCACATCAGGTTACATTTGCTTTGCAGGAGATAAACCTATTTCTTGGTCAGCCAAGAAGCAACCTACAGTGGCATTGTCATCCACTGAAGCAGAGTATAGAGGGCTTGCCAATGCCACTCAAGAAGCTATCTGGTTAAAGCTTTTGTATACAGAGCTAGGCCTATACACTAAGCCTCCAATCATCTTTGGAGATAACACAAGCTCTCTTCACCTTGCAGCTAATCCAATATATCATGCTAGGACAAAACACATAGAGGTTCATTACCACTATGTGAGAGAAAAATTGCTAAGCAAAGACATTCAATTGACTTATGTGTCTACTAATATGCAATGTGCAGATTTACTCACTAAAGCATTGGATGGAAACAAGTTATGCAGATTCAAATCCATGATTGGATTGTAGGATGTGATTGAAGACTAAAGATGAAGACTTAAGCCAAAGTGCTTGGCTTGAGGGGGAGCTGTTGGTGCATTTCAAGCCTTCACACTTGGCTTGGAACTTTGGAAGATTAGCTTGGACAATTTTCATCAACGCTACACTTGAAGGGAAGAGCATAGGAACCCATACCTATGATTTATTATCTTTTTACTTTCATTGTAAAAGTCTTAGTGACTTGTCATTTATGAACACACACCTACTTGATTAAGTCGTGGAAATTGGATGGTGTAAATGGAGAGAATATCTCCCTACTTTTAGAGGAGTGATTATAGGAGATTTGAATTTGAATTCAAATTCAAATCTCAACTCAACTTCTATAAAAGTCAATGTAAAAAGTCGCGGGTTAGCTAGTCCAATTGAGCTCACTCCCCGAGGCATTCTACCATTTTAACACTGTGTGTGTTAGTGCTACTTCATAGTCTACACCACAACACCTCATTTAGCTATGCTTGTCATGCTAATGGGATTGTACAACTACATCAATCAATAAAAGTATACACATTCGTTATCTCTGTTTTTCTCTGAGTCATCATCTCCAAGTCTGTCAACTTCAATAGGGCATATCTCAGGATTTACTTATTCAAATCAAGTGGTTCAAAGCACATTGCATTCCGCTCAAAGTCTTCTACATGCCTACAAAATTTCAAGGTCATTGGATCAGCCATCTCGGAGGAATCTCACTCGAAGTGACCTCTAGTATTCTTCTGCAGAGCCCCTAAAAAGTCCGGGGTACATATAATTCTGCT
>CM035425.1:57269735-57274735 GCA_020310875.1 Ceratopteris richardii | reverse complement strand
CTCCATGTTGAGTATAAGAGATCTCCATTCCCAAGAAGAATGATAGATTCCCCAAATCACTGATTTTGAACTCTTTCTCCATCTGCTTCTTGATCATTTGTATCCCCTTATCATCTGTTCCTGTAAGTATTATGTCATCAACATAAATACACACATAAATGAATCCATTTTCACTTGCTTTGACTAGCAAGCTACTATCTGCCTTTGATGCTTGAAATCCAAGATCATTCAAGAATTTCACAAGCCTATAATTCCAAGCCCTTGGGGCTTGCTTCAACCCATACAAAGCTCTCTTGAGCTTACATACATAATTTGGACTCACTTGATCTTTGAACCCATCTGGTTGCTCCATGTAGACTTCATCTGAAATGTAACCATTCAAGAAAGCATTTTTAACATCTAATTGAGACAACTTCCAACCTTTACAAGCAGCAATTGCAATGAGTGTCCTGATGGTTGTCATCTTTGCCATAGGACTATAAGTCTCATCATAGTCCACTCCATATGTCTGTGCATACCCTTTCACAACAAGTCTAGCTTTGTACCTAGACACACTTCCATCTGCAAATCTCTTTGTTTTGTAAACCCACTTACATCCAATAATCTTTTGACTATTAGGTTTAGGAACCAAATCCCATGTTTGATTCTCTATCAATGCATCATACTCCTCTTGCATAGCATCTTCCCAATTCTTCTTCCCTTTGGCTTCTTCATATGTAGAAGGGTCTTCATCTGCTTTTACCAAATAAGCATAATCTTTAGTAGTCAAGAATGAAGTGTCATAGCTATACCTTGTAGGTTGCCATTTGTGCCTAGATGATCTCCTAACTTCTGCACTTCTTGAGGTCTCTGGTTCATCACATTCTGGATCAAACCTTGGCCTCTCTTCAACTTCAACCTGCACTTCATTACTCTCACTTTCATCAAGTAATTGAATCTTTGCTTTACCTTTCCTTTGTTCCACTACTTCTTCATCATCTGCATGTACATTATATTTACTTGCATACCAAGTACCTTGCTCATCAAATGTAACATCCTTGGATACAATAAATTGCTTTGTAGATGGACTCCACAACCTGTATCCCATTTGCTTATCATCATAACCAATGAATACATACTTCTCTGCCTTAGGCTCCAACTTATGCCTCAATTGAGATGGCACATATGCATATGCCAAGCATCCAAATATTCTGCAATGATCTAAGGTAGGTTTCTTACCCCACCAAGCTTCATATGGTGTCATACCCTGCAAAGCTTTACAAGGCAATCTATTAACCAAATATGTAGCTGTATTAACAGCCTCAGCCCACAAATAATTTGGGCAATTCTTCTCTTTCATCATGGACCTTGCAAATTCAACAAGTGTCCTATTCCTTCTTTCTGCTACCCCATTTTGTTGAGGAGAGTACCTGCAAGTAACTTCTCTCTTTATACCTGCATTCCACAAATAATCATTGAACTCATTTGAAAAATACTCTCCCCCTCCATCTGACCTTAGTCTCTTCAATTTTTGACCTGTAATCCTTTCTGCATATGCATGATAGTGTTTAAATGTATTAAACACTTCTGACTTTTCCTTAATCACATAAATTGTGATCCATCTGGTAGCATCATCAACATATATGACATAATATCTTGAACCATTTATACTAAAGTCCTTTGAAGGACCCCACACATCTGTATGCACCAACTCAAGTCTTTCTGAATACATAAATCCATGCTTGGAATAAGATTGCTTATGAGCCTTACCTAATTGACATGCCTCACATCTGTATGTCATGTGTTGACCTGCAATGTTAGGCATTCCAAGCACTGAATCATTGTTAATCATTTCTTTGATACCTCTTTCATTAAAGTGTCCAAGTCTTTTGTGCCAAAGATCCAATTCTGACACCTTCTGCTCTCCATATGTGAACATAGCATGTCCAACATTTCCTTGTACCTTCAATGTGAAAAGCCTTCCTTCTTTCTTTCCTGCAATAACTTGTTTATACCCTTGACTAGGGTCTTCCACATAAACTCCATCATTGGTAAACCTTACCTCATAACCTTTTTCCACAATTTGACCTACACTGATCAAATTCTTTGGAATTGTGGGAACATAAAGTACCTTACTCAGAAGAATGCTCCCATCCTTAGCCTTGACTGAACCAATTGACTTTACCTTATGCTTTGTATTATCACCTGTCTGAACTGTATGATTAATTGCATTATGATCTAGGTCAGTCATCAAAGCAATATTTCCACTTAAATGATTACTACATCCTGAATCAATATAGAACACTCTCATGTCCTCATGTGAGGTTTCACATGTATTCATAATGAGAGTCGAATCCTCCTTTTGATCTGATGCATAGTTGTAGTAGGTGTTATTATAGGATTGACTTTGGAAGTTTCTTCCACCACCTCTTCCAAAAGAACTCCTACCACCTCTACCTCTGAAATTTCCTCTCTGAAATCTACCACCTCTTGCTCTTTGATTAAAGTTCTGATAATTACCATTGTTTTGATTATTGTGCCAACAATCATGAGATAGATGATTGGTCTTACCACATATCCAACAAGCTCTTGCATTATCCTTGTTGTTTCTGCCTCTTCCTCTACTTCTGCCATTTCCTCTTCCTCTTATGAAGTTTGCTTGGTTTGAAGTACCTTCTTCTTCACCTGATTGTTGTTTCCCTTTGTTGGCTTTCTTCTTGTCTTTAGAATACATTGCATGACCTGCACTCTTATCAACATCTCCTTTGATATCATTCTCAAAAGTTAGCATATGACCTAACAATTGATTCAAATCAGGAGTAAAGTGATCTAATGAAAGTTCTGTAGATAAAATGAAAGGTTTCCACTTCTCATCTCCTCTTAGCCCTGTAAGTATTTGTCTTACCAATTTGTCTTCTTCAATATCTTCATCCACTGCACCTAAAGAATCTGCAATGTCCTTCATCTTTGTCACATAATCAGAAATTGATTGTGAGGCCTTCTTCTTGAAGGTAGTAAACTCTGCCCATAGTGAAGCCTTCCTTGATTTGGTTGTATTTTGGAAATGCTCTTCCAAAGCATTCCAAATGTCACAAGCACTTTCAAGTCCTCTAATGTGAGGAAGCAAATAGTCATTGACTGCCATGTAAATGATGCTTCTTGCTTGAGCATCCTTCTTCATCCAATTCTTCAAATCTGCAAGCTCCTCCCTAGTTGGAACACTAGGATCTCTGAATTCTGGCTTTTCTTCATCTCCTGTGATGTATCCTATCAGATCTTTGCTCATAAGGTGAGCTTCCATTCTCATAGACCAAGCAGGATAGTTCTCTCTATCCAACTTTTCAATTTGGAGACTATCTCCCATCCTTGCTTCACCTGTAGTCTCAAAACTTTAACCTTTTCAGATAATGAATGTACCTTTACTTCGAATGTTGCTCCTTCTGATCCTTTTGATGCTCTTTGTATGTCTTCCTTCAATCTTTCTTCAACCTTTACCCTTCTGCACCTTCAAGATGTAAAGTTTTGTACTTCTGCAATAGTCGGAGTCTTCTTCACTTCAATTTTGACACAACCTGCTCTGATACCACTGATGGAGAGTGTTAATCTCCAAAAGAACAAGTTAACCTTGAAGTTAGATCACCTCTATATCAAGGTTAACCTTAGACTCCACCAAACTTAAAGATCATCCACCAAATTATCAGAAATATTGAAAGTTCTGAAAAATCAACTTCTCAGAAAAGTCTGCTGCAGATTAGTCACTCATTGACTAATCAATTCTGTAAAGTTTTTGATAAAACTTTGCACAACACTTCGCCTTGAGGTTGCGCAACTTTGCCAAGTTAAATCTTTCAAAAAGATTAAGTACACACTGAGAAATGTGTGAAACACTTTACCTATGTCTGAAAGTGCTTCTCTGCAATGGCGACTTTGACACCTGCAACTTCTTTAGCACTGGTTCTCTCAACTCTGAACCCGTTTCATCAAGATCTTCTAGCCATAGATGGCTTACCTTCCAACTTAGATTTTAAGCCCTCATTTGTGTAAAACTTTACACTGTGGACTGAGCATTGGCCATTTCTTTGAAGATGAAATGTGCGCCAGATTTCTCGACTCTCAGAACATCTTCACATATGAATGTTCCTAAGCAAAATTCTCACAACCTGATTGAAATTAATCTTTCAAATTCTAGCCATAGATAGATTAGCTATGGACTTAGATACGTGCAAAAGGATTCTTCAAAACATTAAGCACAGAAGGAGAATGGGAGAGAAGATCGACGCGCAGAATTCTACAATATTTTCTTCTTCATTACTTTTCATACATATGGTTGATGATACATACAATGTTCATCACCTCTTCACCTATTCTTCTCTATCTGATCTATATCACTCTCTCTTTCTATGAATACGTATCTGTAGATATATATACGAGTCTAACTCGTCATCTTTTTCCAAAATACATTGAACTATTTACAAGAGTAATATACAAAAGAAACATTTCTGATTCCATTTTCTTCCTCTGAAAACAATCTTCATTCTTCCATATGTCTTCTCACTTTGATCTTCATAAAATCACTATTGATGATTGTTCTGCTCCAACACTTTATATCTATCTATCTATCTATCTATCTATCTATCTATCTATCTATCTATCTATCTATCTATCTATCTATCTATCTATCTATCTATCTATCTATCTATCTATCTATCTATCTATCTATCTATCTATCTATCTCTCTATCTACCTACCTATCTATGTATCCATTTATTCACATATCCGTCTATCTATCTATCTGTCGATCTATCTATCTATCTATCTATCTATGTATCTATCTATCTATCTATCTATCTATCTATCTATCTACCTATCTATCTATCTATCTATCTATCTATCTATCTATCTATCTATCTATCTATCTATCTATCTATCTATCTATCTATCTATCTATCTATCTATCTATCTATCTATCTATCTATCTATCTATCTATCTATCTATCTATCTATCTATCTATCTATCTATC
>CM035425.1:57252235-57254735 GCA_020310875.1 Ceratopteris richardii | reverse complement strand
TCAGGTTGCTCAAATCATGTGGCAGGCAATGTAGCTCTTCTCTCTGACCTTGAAGAACCAAGAGGAAAGCATCAAGTACAAACAGGGGATGACACCAAGCACTTAGTAGTTAAATTTGGAAATGTTAAGACTTCTGATGGGAATCAAAGCTTGTTGAGTAGGGTACTATATGTACCAACCATTACAAAAAATTTGATAAGTGTTGGATAGATTGTGGAAAAAGTTTTGCAAGTCAAGTTCAACCAATATGGAGCATTTGTGGAGGATCCCAAGCATGGGTTCAAGAGAATAGCTAAAGGAGAAAAATTAGGTAGACTTTTTACTTTTGAGCTAGAAGATACAAAGAATATTGCACTCTACAATTACAAGGATCAAACACTTTCAGAGCTTGAGATTTGGCATAAAAGATTAGGGCATGTAGGTGAAAGAACCTTGAAGCAAATATGCAGGGACCAATGTGTGCTTGGGATACCTAATGTATCCAAGCAAAATATGATCTACAAGTGTGGTGCTTGTTAGTTTGGAAAGTCTCATAGATTACCAATCTCAAGGAAAGGCTACATGCGTGAGGACTACCTAGAGCTTGTCCATACAGATGTATGGGGACCAAGCAAAGACCCCTCAATCTCAGGATCAAGGTACTATGTATCTTTCATTGATGATTATATCAAGTGGACTGTATTGTACTTTATGAAGCACAAAGATGAAGTGTTGAATTGTTTTAAAAAATATCTTGCACTTGTTGAGAATCAGACAGGGAGAAACCTAAAGAGGCTAAGGTTAGATGGAGGAGGTGAGTACTTCTCCAATGAGTTTGAAGCATTCTTGCAGGACAGAGGAATTAAGAGAGAAATCACCACAAGGTATACTCCTGAACAGAATGGGGTAGCTGAGAGAAGAAATAGATTAATTGTTGAAACAGCTAGGTCAATGTTAAATGAAAAGAAATTACCTAATTTCTTATGGGTAGAGGGTGTATCTACTGCCACTTACCTCATAAACAGGTTACCATCTAAATATCTTGATGGGATGAACCCTTATGAAGCATGGCATGGTAAGAGACCCTCACTTGATCATTGCAAGATATTTGGATGTGTGGCATATGTACACATTCCTTCTCAGATAAGAGGTAAGCTAGACCTTAAGGCTGAGAAGTGTATCTTTATTGGATATGATCTAAATCAAAAAGGGTACAGGTTCTACAACCCTTCAAATAAGGGATTCATGGTGAGTAGAGATGTTGTCTTTGATGAAAATGACTCGTGGTATGAGAATGAATGCAAGAAGGTTAAACTACCCTATGACTTAGAGGAGGAATTTCCAAGTCTTGCTAAGGAGGAACCTACTCAGAATGAAGACACCAATTCAGATGATGCAGACATTATCAATCTTCTGCCTCTGCTATTATTATTCTGATTCTCACTTGATCCTTGAGAATTATGCCATCAATCATGAGCCAAATGATTGCTTAATCCACAGATCCAACAAGACTTCTTGTTGTTATTCTGATTACCTCTTCCTTTTGTATTACCTCTGCTTCTACTTCTAGCATTACCTCTTCCTCTTGCATAATTTGCTTGAGTAGTCATCTCTTCTTCATCTTTTTCTTTACCTTTATCACCTTTCTTCTTATTCTTTGCATACATAGCAAAACTATGTCCTTTATCTCCATCTGTCTTCAAATCTTGCTCAAATGTTAGAATTAGTCCAAGTAACTGATTTAAATATGGTACAAAATGAGTTAACGATAGTTCAGTTGAAAGTATGAGAGGTTTCCACCTTTCATCTCCTCTCAATCCTGCAAGCAATTGCGTTATTAACCTGTGATCTTTGATATCCTCATCAATAGATCCAAGACTGTCTGCCAAGTCCTTCATCTTAATGACATAATCACTAATGCTTTGACTTTGCTTCTTCTTGAACGTTGTAAACTCTGACCATAAGCTAGCCTTCCTAGCTTTGGTAGTGTTTTGGAAATGATCTTCCAATGCACTCCATATGTCTTCCGCTTTCTCCAGACCTCTAATATGTGGTAGTAGATGATCTGTAACGGTATTATAGATATACGCTCTTGCCGTTGCATCTTTCTTTTGCCATAGCTTCAAGGCTTCTAACTCTTCTTTCTTTGGTTGACTGTCATCTCCAAAAGTAGGCTTCTTTTCTTCTCTTGTCACATATATCATTAAGTCCTTACTCATAAGTAAGGCTTCCATTCGCATTACCCATGCGGGATAATTATCTCTGTCCAATTTTTCAATAGAAACATGATCTGTCATGATCTTCTTGTTTCTGTTACTGTCGGTGAGTATAACGTTAAAGGATTTTACCTTTTGTAAACCTTTACCTTTGAGAGTCACTTCGGAACACTTCTTTGATTCTGTTTGTTATTGATCACCTTAGCTTTCACCTTTCCAACAAAGAATTCTTCAACTTCTCTTGTATCTGTGCCTCCGTTTACTCTTGAGAACCTTTCTGCTCTTCAGAACCTTTCTGCTTTGAT
>CM035425.1:57234735-57239735 GCA_020310875.1 Ceratopteris richardii | reverse complement strand
ATATTGTGGAAACCCTGGCCACATTGCAGTTAATTGTCCCAACAAGAGAACAAACTCCAAAGTCGCAGCCACCCTTGTAGAGCAGGGAAACGAGGAAGTCCAGTTGTAAAAGAGACCATACAGCCGGACCATGATATACGAAAGGGTCTCATAATTCCATCCACACCCGTAGAAACATGTCTTGCCCCTGTCAAGTTAATCCTGTCTAAGAAGACCCTTTCCCTCATAGCTCTAGTAGATTCAGGAGCGTCCTCATGTTTCATTGATGAAGGACTCGTTAAGAAACATGGAATTCCAGTACTTCGAAAGAACAGACCAGTAGTAGCCGAAGTAGTAGATGGACGGCCTCTAGCATCGGGGAATATAACCATGGAAACCATACCACTAAGAGTACACCTTGGTGACCATGATTCACACATATGTTTCAATGTAATATCGAGTCCAGCAAATATGGTTATCATCGGAATGCCGTGGTTAAAGAAACATAATCCAGAAATTAATTGGGAAAAGAATAAAATCACCCGTCGAGATATCCAGAAGAACCCAACATATGTTGGAGCTAAAGCCTTCATACATGCAGTAAGGAAGGAACCTACATATATGATCTATGCCATACCAGCTCAAGAATCCAAGAAAGATGATCCAGTACAGCTACCCAATCAGTACAACGGCTTTGAAGATGTTTTTGAAAAGAAGAATGCAGATATCCTTCCAGAGCATAGACCTTATGATTGTCCCATAGATCTTCAAGAGGGAACACAACCACCCTTTGGACCAATCTACAGACTATCTCCAGAGGAACTTACAGAACTACGCAAGAACATTGATGAGAATCTAGCAAAGGGGTTTATCAAACACTCGAAGTCTCCAGCAGGAGCTCCTATTCTATTTGTAAAGAAGAAGGATGGGACTCTCCGGATGTGTGTAGATTATCGTGGATTGAACAAAGTCACTATAAAAAACAGATACCCTCTACCACTCATATCAGAGCTCTTGGAACGCCTTGGAAAAGCAAAATTCTTCACGAAAATTGATCTTCGAGGAGCTTACAACCTTGTCAGGATCAGAGAAGGAGACGAATGGAAGACAGCATTTCGAACAAGGTATGGGCATTTTGAATATGTAGTTATGCCCTTCGGTCTTACAAATGCTCCAGCTGTCTTCCAACATATGATGAATGATATTTTTCGAGAATATTTAGATGATTTTGTTGTAATATACCTTGATGATATCTTGATATTTTCAAAAATCTAGAGGATCATGAAGATCATGTAAAGATAGTCCTAGAGAAACTAAGAGAAAAAGGATTGTATGCGAAATTGGAGAAGTGTTCTTTTCATAAGACAGAAGTGGAATTTTTAGGGTACATAGTATCAGATAAAGGAATTTTTATGGACCCTAAGAAGATTGAGACAATCCTTGATTGGCAACCACCTTCATGTGTTCGAGATGTACAATGTTTTTTGGGGTTTGCCAATTTCTATAGGATATTCATCAGAGATTACTCCAAGATAGTGACACCTCTTACCAAGCTTACAGGGAACTCCAAATTCTCATGGACCGAAGAAGCAGAGAAGGCCTTTCAGACCTTGAAATCAGCATTCACTACTGCTCCAATCCTAGTTCATCCTGATTCTAGTAAGCCCTTCTTCCTTGAGACAGATGCATCGGACTTTGCTCTAGGGGCCATTCTTTCCCAATATGGAGATGATGGACAACTACATCCAGTTGCATATCATTCAAGGAAGTTTTCCCCTCCAGAAATTAATTATGAAATTCATGATAAAGAACTCCTTGCCATAGTAGACGCGTTTGATACCTGGCGTCACCATCTAGAAGGAGCAGCTCATAAAGTCATTGTATATTCAGATCACAAGAACCTAGAGTATTTTATGACCACCCGGATCCTCAATAGAAGGCAATCTCGATGGAGTAACTTTTTATCCAGATTCGACTTTGTCATCACATACCGTCCAGGACGTCATCAATGTCAGTCAGATGCCCTATCCAGAAGATCTTACCTTGCACCAAAGAAGGGTGAAGAGGCCTTTGATCAACAAGAGAGTGTATTACTCAAGCCCGAGCATCTCCAGTTAGCAGCTATCTCTTCAAGCCATCATGAAGATTCAGCCTTGAATCAGTTGATCCGTGAGAATCTACCACAGGATGAATTGTTTTGTAACGTTAAGCAGAAAGCTCAAGAAGGAAAATTCCAAGAAGTAAACGAATTTCAGGAAAAGGATGGTTTACTACTCTATAAGAACCTATTGTATGTCCCTCCAGGAAAGCCCAGGATCCAAGTACTTCAACAACGCCATGACAACCTTGCAGCAGGACATTTTGGAGTAAATAAAACAATAGAACTCATATCAAGGGACTTTTGGTGGCCTCAGATGTGGAAGGAAGTCAAAGAATACATTCGAACCTGTGATACTTGCAATAGATCTAAGGTACCCCGACATAAACCTCATGGCCTCTTGCAACCTCTACCTATTCCAGAAAGGCCATGGGCTTCATTGTCGATGGATTTCATCACAGATCTACCAAAGTCAGATAAGTATGATGCCATTCTTGTTATTGTGGATAGATTTACAAAGATGGCACACTTCATTCCAACTACCAAGGCAATCACAGGTGCAGCCACTGCCAGACTTTTTCTTAGGTACATATTTAGGCTTCATGGATTGCCTGATGACATTGTCAGTGATCGAGGTCCACAGTTCATATCCAGCTTTTGGAACAGTCTTTGCAAGCTCCTTGGTGTTCAAGTTAAACTATCTACAGCAAATCATCCACAGACTGATGGACAAACAGAACGAGTGAATCAAGTCCTGGAGCAATATCTCCGTTGCACTAGCAACTATCACCAAAATGACTGGTTTGAGTTGTTACCCTTTGCAGAGTTTGCCTATAACAATAGTGTTCATGCATCTACTAAGCAAACTCCCTTCTTTGCAAACTATGGACAACATCCAAGGATGGATATACAACTCTCAAATCATGTCAAGAACCCAGCTGCCAGAGACAAGGCCCAGTACCTGATGGACATTCACAAAGAACTGAAGGAAGAGATCCATAAAGCTCAACAACAATATAAGTACTATGCAGATCAACATCGTGTCCAGAATCCATCGTATCAAATTGGGGATAAAGTATGGTTACTCCGAAACAATTTACAAACTTCAAGGCCTTGTGCAAAGTTAGATCATCAAAAGTTTGGACCATTTACCATCTTGGCCAAGATTAATCCAGTCACCTTCAAACTCCAGTTACCGAGTACCATGAGAATACATCCAGTTTTCCATGTATCCATGTTGGAACCATATCAGATTTCACCATTGAGGGGGGAGAGACCTAGTCCTTCACCACCTATTGAGATTGATGATCATGAAGAATTTGAAGTCGAGCATGTCCTAGATTCCAGAATATCCCGGGGAAGATTGGAATACCTTATTCATTGGAAAGGGTATGACATCAGTGATCGTACTTGGGAACCTGCAGAAAACCTTCAGAGAGCACCAATCAAGGTTCGAGAATTCCATAAGAAAAATCCAACGAAGCCGAGACCAGATAACATGACCGCTCCTCGTGGAACTCGTCGCTTGAGGGGGAGGTGATGTCATGGACGAAGGAAACCATCCTGAACCTAAGATTCCATGTGAACCCTGTATCTCATGATTGGTTCAGAATTAGGAGAAACCAATGCTTCCATTGCGTCCGGAATGTGCCAAAACCCCAAGATCAACTGTCTATTCGCTGAATTCTGACATTGGGAGGTCTTGTTACAAATCGATGACATCATGATGACATCATCAGTTCGCAACCGCCTTGGGAACCGCCCTTGAAAACCTATATAAGGAGGGGTTGGCCACATTCATAATCAGTCTTGCCAATGCCAGTCTTGGGAGCTCAAGGAGTCGTGACCTCCAAGTAAGTACATTCAAGTTCCAGTTCAAGTTCTAGTCTTGTTTCTAGCTCTAGTCTTGTCTAGTCTTGTATTGTGGACATCCTTTCTTGTCCTATTGTAATCTCGTAGTACGAGATCCTTTCTAGTTATTCTTGTATCCAGTTCATATCCCTGAGGGGATTTCTTGTAATCGAGATATCTTGTTTCCTACCTACGATCCCGGGTTGTGGGATCTCCTGTATCATCTCTAGTCGAGTTTTCCATACCTATTGGTCCCGGGTTGTGGGACATCTTGTATCGATCGTATATTCTTGTAGCATTTTCCCTTCGTGGGTATTCTTGTAATCAGAACTGTGTTCCGAAATCTTGTCTTGTGTAGTCAGAGAGCACAATCTAGTGCTCCCCTGACAGATAGATAGATAGATAGATAGATAGATAGATAGATAGATAGATAGATAGATAGATAGATAGATAGATAGATAGATAGATAGATAGATAGATAGATAGATAGATAGATAGATAGATAGATAGATAGATAGAGAGATAGATAGAGAGATAAATAGATAGATAGATGATAGAGAGATACATAGATACATAGATACATAGATACATAGATAGATAGATAGATAGATAGATAGATAGATAGATAGATAGATAGATAGATAGATAGATAGATAGATAGATAGATAGATAGATAGATAGATAGATAGATAGATAGATAGAGATAGATAGATAGATAGATAGATAGAGATAGATAGATAGATAGATAGATAGATAGAAGATGGTTAGATAGATAGATAGATAGATAGATAGATAGATAGAGATAGATAGATAGATAGATAGATAGATAGATAGATAGACAGATAGAGAGTTAGATAGACAGACATATAAATAGATAGATAGATAGATAGATAGATAGATAGATAGATAGATAGATAGATAGATAGATAGATAGATAGATAGATAGATAGATAGATTAGATAGATGATAGATAGATAGATAGATAGATAGATAGATAGATAGATAGATAGAAGATAGATAGATAGATAGATAGATAGATAGATAGATAGATAGATAGATAGATAGATAGATA
>CM035425.1:57099722-57204722 GCA_020310875.1 Ceratopteris richardii | reverse complement strand
CCTCAGAACTATGATGAAGCAAAAGGTAGGAAGCAATGGGAAGAAGCAATGAAGGAAGAGTTCAATGCACTAGAGGAGAACAAGACATGGGAACTTGTTCCTAAACCAAAAGGTAAGAAAGTAATTGGAAATAAATGGGTTTATAAAGTGAAGAAGCTTGCAGATGGAAGTATAGCCAGATACAAAGCTAGATTGGTGGTGAAAGGCTATGCCCAAACCTATGGCATAGATTATGATGAGACATTCAGTCCTGTAGCTAAGATGTCAACTATAAGAACAATCATTGCTATTGCAGCTTCAAAAGGATGGACCCTAAGTCAATTGGATATAAAGAATGCATTCTTGAATGGATACATATCAGATGAGGTATACATGGAACAACCTCAAGGGTTTATAGATTCCAGGTATCCAAATTTTGTTTGCAGGTTGAGAAGAGCACTCTATGGATTGAAACAAGCTCCAAGAGCATGGAACTATAGACTGGTGAAGTATCTCAATGATCTTGGATATCAAAGTTCAAAAGCAGCTCCAAGTCTACTCATCAAAAGAACAGAGGAAGGTACAATCTACATTTGTATTTATGTAGATGACATTATAATCACAGGTACTTCAGATGAAGGAATTAAGGAGGTAAAGAGGTTACTTGAGAAAGAGTTTAAGATCAGTGACCTAGGAAAGTTGTCATACTTTCTTGGAATGGAAGTCACTTATACAGATCATGGCATATATGTATCACAAGAAAGGTATCTTCTGAATCTATTGAAGAAGTTTGATATGGAAAATTGCAGAGAAGCTTCAACTCTACTTGAAGTTAATCACAAGCTCAGTAAATATGATGGTGCAGAATACAAAGATATGAGGAAGTATCAATCTCTTGTGGGTAGTTTGATTTATGCTACACTAACAAGACCTGATCTTAGTTATGCAGTGGGAGTTTTATCACAGTTCATGCATTGTCCAAAGGACCCACATTGGATTGCAGGTCAAAGAGTTCTCAGATATATCAAAGGAACTATAAAGTGTTGGAGTTAGACGTCTGCGGAAGCACGCGAACAGCACAAGGAAGAAGAAGAAGCTTGGAGCACAACACACAAGACTGAATGAATTACTAGAGAATGTACAAAGATAAGTAGCCCATTAGGGCAATAGGCGTATATACAAGCCGGGGGAAAAAAACCTCCTAAAGAGGGAAAAAAGTGCCCCGGCGGTCCTAGAGTGTTCACACACATCACTACCTAAATATATCAACAAATCCCCCCTGGGAGTGATGCGGTGAACAAGGAGCTGGCACTCATGTATAAGGAAGTGCCGAGCTATGTGGAAATCACTCCACAAAAGGAAGTAAGCCCAAAGCTTTGCGGAAAGCTTCAAACTTCTCCCTAGGCAGAGCCTTCGTGAAAAGGTCTGCAATGTTCTCCTGCGTGGGCACATATGCCAAGCTGATCTCCCCAGCAGAGAACCTCTCCCTGACATAGTGATAATGCACCTCAATGTGCTTAGTGCGAGCATGGAACACAGGGTTCCTCGCAACTGCCAATGCGCTCTGACTGTCAGTGAAGATGGTGGTGGCAGAAGACTGGCCAACACCCAAATCAGCCATAAGGCGTCTGAGCCACACACACTCAACAGTCGTTGTGAAAGCTGCCCTATACTCAGCCTCACAACTGGAAGTGGCCACAGTAGGCTGCTTCTTGCTCAACCAAGATATACATGAGCTACCAAGCATGAAGCAAAAACCACTGGTGGACACACGAGTGTCATAGCAACCAGCCCAATCTGAGTCAGAAAAAGCATGCAAATCTGGCGGTAGTGATCCCCCCTTGGGATAAAACAACCCAAGTAGCCGAGTACCACTCAAGTAGCGAAAGATGCGCTTAACCGCTTTCCAATGCGTGACTCCTGGGCAATGCATAAACCTGCTCATCTGTGAGACAGCAAACTGAATATCTGGCCGAGTAATGCATAAGTAAATCAAGCATCCAACAGCCTGCTGATAGAGAACAGCATCAAATGCATCTCCAGCATCATGAAGACTCAATCGTAAACCTGTCTCCATAGGAGTGGCAATAGGCTTACAGTCTTCAAGGCCAAAACGCTGCAATAATGTGTCAATATATTTTGTTTGACACAAAGCCATTCCACCATCAACTTGCATAAACTGAATGCCCAAATAGTGATGCAAATGCCCCAAATCAGACATCTCAAATGAGGCATGCAAATCAGCCTTGAAATCAGCAATATGCTTCTCAAGAGGACCAGTGAGCAGCATGTCGTCTACATAGACAACAATGATCAGAAGCACATCATTAGCACGCTTAACATATAAGGTGCTTTCAGTTGGACTGTTCTCAAAACCATGTGCAATCAAATAGGCATGTATTTTCTCATACCAAGCACGTGGTGCTTGCTTTAAACCATATAACGCCTTCTTTAACCTGGACACCTGGTTTTCATGCCCTTTCTGCACAAAGCCACGGGGCTGAAAAACATACACTTCTTCATGCAAGTCACCATTCAGAAATGCTGTTTTAATGTCCAACTGATGTACATTCCAACCATGATGGGCTGCAAGTGCACAAATGCTCCGAACAGTAGTCATACGGCATGTAGGTGCAAAGGTCTCATCAAAATCAATGCCTCTTTCCTGCGCATAACCCTTTGCAACAAGCCTAGCCTTATACCTGTCAACTGTACCATCAGGTTTACGCTTCAGCTTGTATACCCACTTAGTGCCAATGGCCTTCTTGCCAGGAGGCAAGTCACATAAAGACCATGTACCATTCTTCATTATAGCATCATATTCAGATTGCATAGCAGCCATCCAATTTTCTGAATTTTGTGCTTCATCAAAAGAAACAGGCTCATTCTCATCACAGAGACTAGATGCAGCCATAGCATAGCAATCTGATGCAAAGGAGGTACTATGAGAGCCTGAACGAGTACGATATGACAAAGGTGCATCTAATTTGCTGTCACGCAAAGTCTGCACCAGCCATTTTGGCATAGTTTTTGCCTGTTCAATATCAGCTCTCTCATCAACAAGTGCATCATGTAAATCTGCATCAGAAATGGAATGATCTGCATCATCATATGAAACCTGCAAAGGCTGAGAAGTTGCCTCATTAGGACCAGCGCTAGCCTGTCCACCTGTAAAAAGAGGCATCAAAGTATCATACATGTCTTTGGAGCTAACAGATGTCTCCTTAGTACATGAAAGCAATGGCTGAATAGCATCTTCCACAAAGACAACATCACGGCTAACCAGAATGCGTTTAGTCTGTGGATGATACAGACGATAGCCTTTACTTTCAGAACTGTACCCAACAAAAATACATTTTACTGCCTTATCATCCAATTTTCTGCGATGTTGTTCAGGCACTAATGCATATGCCAAACAACCAAAAACACGCAGATGAGCAACAGATGGCTTGCGGTCATGCCAAGCCTCATATGGAGTGATAGACTGCAACGCTTTGGTGGGACACCTGTTCAGTACATATGCTGCACACATGACAGCTTCAAGCCAGAAACTATGTGGTAAAGCCTGACTTTTGACCATGCACCTCGCCATCTCCATGAGTGACCTGTTCTTTCGTTCAGCAACTCCATTCTGTTGAGGTGTATACGGCATTGTACACTGGTGTTTTATCCCACGTTCAGCCAGAAATGCATTAAAATCTGAAGACATATATTCCCCCCCTCGATCAGAACGGAGGGTGCCCATTTTACATGCTGACAGATTTTCAGCCAAAACCAAAAACTGTTTGAAGCACATGAACACTTCGGACTTTGCTTTGAGTGGATATACCCATGCATGCCTGGAAAAATCATCAATGAAAGTCACGAAGTAAAGGTAATTTCCAAAAGAGGGTGTCTGCATAGGACCACAGACATCACTATGTACAAGCTGCAATTTCTGCATAGCCCGAACTGAACCATCTTTTGGAAAGGAAGAACGCTGCATTTTGCCCAAAATACAACCTTCACAAACATGTTTTCCAGGTGCCTCAAGTTTGGGCAAAGAGGACACCATTTCAGATTTCTGGAGGCGTAACAAGCTAGCAAAATTCAGATGACCAAAGCGTGCATGCCAAAGCTTTGCATCTGACATAGCCTGAGAATCATGAACTGCACATGCCGAATCATTCACAGATCTTTCATAGTCTATGAGCTTATACAGCCCACGACATAAAATGCCAGAAGCAATAATCACATCGCCATTTGAGAGATCATGGACTGTACACCTGTCATCAACGAATTTCACAACCAAGCCAATCTTGGCTAATGTAGAAACTGATAACAGGTTCTTTTTGATCCCTGGCACAAATAAAGCATCTGACAAAGTGAAAGAACTACCATCAGCAGTAGTCAGAATGATCTTACCAACTCCCATAACAGGATAAGAGGAGTTATTGGCGCATGTGACAGTATTCCCTGTAGGGGCAGGCTCGAGTGAAGAGAAGAAACTGCGCTGCGAGGTAATATGTTTGGTCGCCCCACTGTCAAAGTACCAAACATCTGAGTCTACTGCAGACATGCACTGATCATGAGAAGATGGGTCAAAACTGCAGACAGTAGTAAACGCCCATTCTTCTTCCTGCACAAGATTTGCAGACTCTGTTTTTGGTGTAGAGGCCTCTGCAACAACCATTCCAGCCTCTTTCTTCTTTGCCTCTTTAGCAGCCAGTTTTGGACAATTCTTTATAATATGATCATTTCCTTTACAATACTTGCAGAACAATTTCTGCTTTTCTGATTTCTTCTCATCTTTATCCTGGTTCTTCGATTGTGCAGCATTTGCAGATTTCTGCTTACTAGTAGAAGAGCTCCATTTTCCTTTGCCCTTCTGACTAGCCAGGAAAGCTTGATCTGCAACACGCATAATGGACCTGTTCTGCTTGGACTGATCTTCCTGCAACAGAACAGAGACTAATTCCTCAAATGACAAGGCATTCGGATTGCCTTTCATCATCAATCAAAGAGTAGAGGCAAAACTCTGATATGAATCAGGAAGGCCATTCAGAACGGTCTGCACAAGTGAGCTATCTGGTATAACCTCATCAGCAGAAATCAATTGTTCCTTCAGGTCTTTGATCTTTGTAAGAAAACTGTCCATCGAATCACCTTCATTCATGTGCTCACTCTCCAATTGTTTTCGGAGGTAAGCAACACGAGCCTCATTCCTAGCCTCGTACAAAGTGGTAAGTGTATCCCAAGCATCCTTTGCTGTTCTGCAAGAGCGAATGTGAGGAATAATGGCACGTTTGACAGACAAAGCTATCAATGCATGTGCCTGGGCATCTCTGCCATCCCATCGAATCTGCTCTGCAGTAGGTGCAACAGAAACAGCAGCACGAACAGGAATCTGCGGAATATCATCTTCGACACCATCTTCATCAGCTCCAACACCTGTATTTGCAGTACCTGTCGTTACAGGTGTAACAGGACGTCTTTCAACACCCTGCACAATGTTCCACAATCCTTTTGCAACCAGTACATGTCGCATCATATAAGCCCATAATGGGTAGTTGGTACCATCCAACTTATCCTCAACAGCCAACATACGGAATACATCACTGCTTTCAGCCATGGCCGGTGACTAAAATACCTTGATGCAGAAAATTGACTGTATCTCAAAAAGTTGAACAGAACTGCCCACACGAGTTCTGCTAGAGCTGTAGCAGACTTCGAGACGCTTAAACTGGCGAACAGAAACTGGTATATACCTTTGGCACAAAAGGACGAAATAGCCTGCACAAGCACTGCGATAGTGCGTTCGGAAACACCCTGAGTATGCTCACCAAATTTTGTGCGAATCTGAGACTGCAAACGGAGGAGTGTCGACGGCGCCCTAGAAGAAGCAACGACCTGCTCTGATACCAATTGTTGGAGTTAGACGTCTGCGGAAACACGCGAACAGCACAAGGAAGAAGAAGAAGCTTGGAGCACAACACACAAGACTGAATGAATTACTAGAGAATGTACAAAGATAAGTAGCCCATTAGGGCAATAGGCATATATACAAGCCGGGGGAAAAAAACCTCCTAAAGAGGGAAAAAAGTGCCCCGGCGGTCCTAGAGTGTTCACACACATCACTACCTAAATATATCAACATAAAGGAAGGATTATATTATCCTTTTACATCAGATTTGAAGTTGAGAGCATATAGTGACTCAGACTGGGCAAGTAATCAAGATGACAGGAGATCAACTCATGATTACATGATATACATTGGTGATAAGCTTGTAAGTTGGTGTTCAAAGAAACAACATACAGTAGCATTATCATCAACTGAAGCTGAGTACAAAGGACTTGTGGGAGCAGCTAAGGAGGTCATATGGATGCAGACATTGTTCAAAAGCTTGGGCATTGATCAAGGTACACCTACAATACATGGAGATAATATGAGTTCACTTTATCTTGCAGCAAATCTAGTTTTTCATGCAAGGACAAAGCACATAGAGATACAGTATCATTTTCTCAGAGAAAAGGTAATGGAGAAAGAAATTGAAGTGGAGTACATTTAGTTTCAGCATAAAGTCAATGCTTGGCATCGACTTCCCACATAAAAGTGGTCTTGTCCATGTGTGTGTAAAAGAGGCTAATTCTGATGCTGAAAAAGTGGCTGAAAAAGCTCAAAGTCGATGTCCGGCATCGACTTTTGGTTGCAAGTCGATGCTAGGCATCGAATTTTTATTTTTAGACAGCGAAATTTACTAAAACAGGCAAAATTTCCAGTTTTGGAAGGTCATACAGGGTCATCTTGTGAAGGCCATAACTTGAGTTCTAGAGATCCGTTTCATGCATATCATAGCTTGTTCGAAAGCTCTACTCTTCTAGTTTTAACATATAAAAGACTTTGAGAAATAATATTTGACCTAAGAGAAATTAGCAAAATACTGAAGGTATGTCATTTAAGTGACTAGAAAAATCTGAAGAAGCAAAGTTCTTGGTTTCGGCTATCATTTCTCAAAGTTTGGAGTGGCAATGAGTTAATGGTGGCCATAGAGGTGTTCTAGTGTCACATTAATTCATTTCTTGTGGTGTTTTACACATCAACATATCACTCTATCCAAACAATCAAAAGAGTATATAAATTCTCTCCATATCTTCTAATGAAGAAGGCTCGATTAGTGGAATCTATTCCCTTTTCCCTTTCCTTTAAAAAAGACATACTAAGTTTCTTTGGCTCAATCTTCATAAATGAGAGCCTATAAGATCTCAAACTATTTACCTTCCTAATAAGTGGAGATTGAAACTCCATATGGAGGAAAAATACTATGAGAATAGAGTCAATAAAGCTCTAAATAGATCCATATCTCTATTCTTGAAGTGTAAAATAATAAATGTCATGCAAATATCTCTCTTCAGTCTAGTAGAAATCATACTCCATGGATGATGAGCCCTTTTTCTCCTGGCCATAGAAGAAAAGTTCTCAATAGGAGATAATCCCCACCGTCCAATATCAGTGGTTTTCATCTGGAATCCATGGAGCACAACTCCACCAAACAAATCATATACCTCATTCCCATCACCAAGGATGGAACTCCCATATATCGTATATGGTGGATTCTCGTGAATCCCATATTCTATAACTAAACTAGCTTGGTTTTGATGATAGTAAGACCATCCACTACTAATCTCAACTAGTTCTTTCGTAGCAGTGTAGGTACTTAATGTATTCCCTTATTGTATGGCATCCTATCTAAACTCTTTCATTTGAATCCATTGCTTTTAATAGAGATAAGGGCAATACAATGACCCATGTGAGTTGTGTGAGTATATTTCAATGCTCTTTGTGATACCAATATGTGATGCCAACTTTTCTAAGTGGTATCCATCTAGGTTATGCCATCTAGAATAGCTATACATGTGTGTCAATTGACTATTTTGTCTTCTATTTTCTGAAATGAAAACTCCATGTGGGCATTCTTATGAACACCCCATAGTTTCTACTATAGAGACTCTCTTGGAAGGTCTCCCACCTTCACTAATTAACTAAAGAGTGATATTTCCCACCCTTTGGGTTCTTACCATAAATGCACTCCTAGTTTTCATAAGGTATCCTATGAGACTTTGAATGAACATTATGACGGTCTTCATTCATGTGGAAGTGCATAAAATCATTTCTCGTAAAACAAAGAAAAGAATTGGATATGAAACAATATTTCTAAACTTAGTAATTGTGTATGATACTCTACTATTTTTTAGGCATACCATAAAAATCATTGGCATAATTCAAAGAAGTGAATGTGCATTTTAATACTTTACTTTAAATTTTAAGGGTCAAAGAGCACAAAATCAAGTTTTAAAGGTCATCGTAGTTTCCTAGAATAAGAAAATTGAAGGCTTGAAGGCTTGCCACATGGCAAACAATGATTGAACCATGTTTTATGATCAGGATGAGCTCACATTCAAGGGTGGAAATGCATGAAAGCATAAATCAAGGAGGATCCATGAGTTTTTTTTCATCAGATAAGCTTTTTCTATGATCAAAGATCAATAATGCAAAGTTTCTCCAAAAATAGTAGCTTATCTTATCCAAATTGATGTCGGCACTGATCCGACGGTCCAGATCAGCCCCAGATCCAATGGTGGAGAATGAAGGCACCTATCCCCCCCCCTTTGTCCTAGATATCATGTAAAGAACCAATCTTAGCCATCCATTTGATAAATCCAATGGTTGTAATGAAAAGCAGTTGATCTTAGGGTTGAGAGTTGATTTCTCTATATCCAAGGGCCCAAATTCATTCAAAAAACTATATAAACCCCCCTCCAAACTCCTAAAACATCATTGTTAGGCATCCATAAGGCCCTTGCTAGCACATGGTTTCCTTGAGACGATCACTCTCAGTTGAGCGTGTGAGGATCCAAGGTGGGCTAGTAAGAGCATAGTTCCTAGAATCCATTTTTAGACTTCCACTCTAGGATAGGCTCATAAACCCAGTTTCTCTTTCTTTGCTCACCCTCAATAGAATGTGTGAGTGAGATAGAGCTGGTTTTTTTATTCTTAGACTTCTTTAGAAACACATTACAATCCTAGAAAGACATAGGGTCAATGAAGTGGAACCTATCCTCTTACGTGTGACATTCGGTTGAACTGTCATGGTGAGGGGGTCGTGCAGACCACCTTTGACCAGTAGAATGCTTAGCTTGATGTTTCACAACATTCATGTATATGTTTTTCATAACATTATCTTCTAATTCATGTCTCTCGTCTCTTAGTCTCTTATATGTTTTTACATGTCTCCTATATCTTTCTATGTGTGAGAAGGCTCCGTATAATTGCATTGAACCAGAGAGGATGATCCATTAAGGTTGAGAGAATAATTTTATATTCATTCATGAATCATGACCCACATGCATTCATACCACCCACAAACACCCATGCATATGTTTTAGTTTCGAAAGTGTATAAGAAGCTCCATTCTTGGACCATTCTTCCTTTTGAGACTGATTCATGTGTATGGTTTTAGTTTTTTTCTCATCATGCATTCATTCCATCCAAAAGAACCTATGAATATGAATTAAATTTGGAAAGTGTTTAAGAAGCTCCATATTTTTGGACCATTCTTCCTTTCCGAATTGATTCAAGTGAATGGTTTCTTTTGTCCTCCTCATTCATGTTCATGCATTTATCTTGTGTTCATATGTTCCCCTTTCTATAATCAAATCATGATATCTCTTCCCCCCATACCCAACTTCATCTTCACCTTCACATTTTTTATTACATAAACCTTGCAACACTCACTAGCTTCATACACTCTACGTGTGCCACAATCGGACCCGATCCACTCGGATTGCGATCACCTCCACAACGGCACACTCCTCTTATTCTTTGAGGAGCCATCATACATCCAAAAGGACATCAGGTGAGGAAGAGATGGTTAGAAAGGTGTCAGATAATTCTATCCAAATTAATGAGATTCTCAAACTCTGCAAGAAAGCCACCAAAAATTTTGCAATCATGTAAATCTTAGTGAAGATTCACAAGGAGAATTAGTTCAAAAATAATTGTAGACATGAATCTTTCATTCCATAAGATTCAGAAACACGCTTTTTCCATAACTCTCACATGAACTCCTTCGGTTCAAAAGGAATCCTCATATATAAGCTCCACTATTCTTGCAACCATTTTGTGACACATTATCACAATTCCTATGGGATAACATCTATGTGGGCTCACCATAACTTGAATCGATATCCTTCAAAATAATTTGACTAGTCAAGAGATCCACACGATATACTTGAGACATCAAGGTTATTGCTCTTGCTAATTCAACAACATACTTAACCTTTATTAGAGTCTTATCCAAGTTCCAATATCTTCACCATGCACAAACCCATGCAAATTTATCAAAAAAATCTATAACTTCTTCTCTTTATACTTCTCTACCCATGCTCACTCTTGGTATTCTACTTCTTTCTACCATCAAGGGACTCACATGAGACTTCTTCATGGAAATTTTTTTATTGTTGTAGCCTTGAGCCAAGAGTTAGAAAGGCACATGTAGTTGATACAACAAAAAAAAAAGTGACCCAAGACCTAGAAGAACTAGGAGAATGTTGAATCCAGTGCAGCGATTGACATATGATAGTTATATGGATCATCATTGTTCTTAGATGCCCAAGGTAATACAAGATGTTGAACCTTCATGTTTTGAAGATGGAATTTGAAATGTTGATTGGGAGAAAGCCATGGGAGGATATGGATACACTTTATGGAAATGAAACATGAAAGATAGTTCCATTGCTACAAAGAAAAAAAACCCATAGAATGCAAGTGAATTCACAAGGTAAATCGTAATGTGGATGGTAGCAGAGGCATGTATAACACACAATAGGTATCAAAAGGATATGAAAATACATATTGCATTGATTATGAGGAAACTTTATGTCCTATAGCCAAAATGGCTATTGTTAGAGCACTTGTTGCATTGACTACAAAAAGAGGAAGTAATTTGCATCAAATGGATGTGAAGAATGCTTTTTGACATGAAGAGTTCTAAAAAGAAGCATACATGGAATAACCAAAAGCATATGAGGATTCAAAGCATTGTGAATATGTTTCCAAGTTGAAAAAGGCTTTGTATGGGGCTCAAACAAGCCCCTTATGCTTCGCATGTAAGGATTTTATATTATTTAACTTTAATTTAATTTTCTATGTGTGATGCAAATCACTCATTATATGCAAGGAAGGCTAATGAGGGCATCATTATTGTGACTATTTGTGTTGATGGTTTGATTCTAGGTGGTGATAATGAAGAAAGCATTAAAGAGGTTAGGAACGTTCTTATGCAAGAATTTGGCATGAAAGATCTTGGTGTATTGCGTTACCTTTTGCGCATTGAGTTTATACATACAAAAACATGTACATGGGTATCCCAAAGGCAATATGCCTTGAGTATGCTACAAAAGTATGGTATGGCTAATTGTAAGCCAATTTCTCTACCATCATATCATAATCTAAAATTAGATGCTATCTTAGGTGAAGCACTAGAAAATGCTACTATGTACATGAAAATTGTGGGAATTTTGATACATCTCACAACTAGGAGGCCCGATCTAAGCTACATTGTAGGACTTCATAGTAAGTTTATGCATGTGCCCAGGAAACCACACTTAGATACTTTGAGATACATACTACATTATGTGAGTGCTACTTTGATTATGTTTTGTCTTATGATGCTGGTGTAGAATTGTAGGTTCATGGATACATTGATGCACATTGGACTAGTAATATTCTAGATAGAAGATCTACTATTGGTTTTCCATTTTTGTTTGTGAGTGCTACTATAAGATGGAGCAGTAAGAAGCAACCCTTTTTTTTTTTTAGTTTAAATGTTGAAGGGAACATGAGAACAAGGTGGGGTTTGGGGTGGTGTCTCAAAAAGGGCTTGAAATTCTTGTGAAAGTGGGTATAAGGTGGTGAAAGGGGGAATGGGTGGGTTAGTTAAGGAGGATGTATTGATGGAAAAAATAGAAAAGGGTGTGTGGCCATGGAGTGCAGATCAGCAAGATCAATTAGGAGGTATAGGAACATGAATGGATTGTCCAGTGTAGGGTTGGAGGCAAAGACAGTGAGGGTCAAATCTTTGGAGTGGACTTTGGGAGAGGTATTGAGGGCTTCAACCGCACTAACAACCTCTATGAGCATGTGGACAACTTCAATGAATGGGGCATCAAAACCACTATGATCTAGCTCTTGTTGTACAAGTTCTTGGTTTTTTCATTGATGGTCTCTTGATGGGTACGAACAGCTTGCATAGTTGCATAGAGCCTTTGTAAAGTGACCATGTGAGCAGCTCAATCTAGAATTTGATCTTCTTCTGTGTTTAGGCCTTCATCTTGTTCATCTTGAATGTCTTGGTATTTGACTTGATCATGTTGATCCCTTTGTTCTTCATCATCATCCTTTGTTAATGGTCATTCTTCATCCTCTTGATCTATTTGTGAGCTTGGATAACTTGGCCGCTCAAACTCCTATTAGGAAAATGGAGTGTTTGAGAACTAAAAACTAGTACTGATCAAATCAGGTATTTCAAAGTCAAATGTGGTTGTGAAGTCTCTCGTGCCCATCTTTGATATAGGGAAGACAAATCCCTATGTTGTATTCATGCCCATAGGTCCTATGGTAGCTTGTTCTATCACTATCGGTTTTGTGGTAGTGTTTGTTGTTGTCATAGTTCTTATGGGTTGTTCTATTTCAATATCTCTATGGTCTTCTAAAGCTGGTGGTCATGAAAGATGGATGCAGATAAGAAAAATCATGAGGTGTGGCCCTAGAGGTGATGGTTAAGGAGATGGTTGAGGTAATGAAAAGGTTTCTATGGGTTATAAACAAAGGATAGTATCCCTCATGTGCTTGGCAGGCTAGGAGGTAGTTGAAAAACTTCTCATGAATGCTTGTAACTAAGTTCGTGTGAGGGCTCTCTCAATGGGGATGTCATAAGATAAACACATGTATACTATTCTTGTAATCGCATAACACCCATTGAGAAATCGCATTTGGATCCACCTGTGGTTGGCTGCATGCAATGGATCAATGATCTAGTGTGCTAGGTCAATTCTCATTGATAGATTTTGTGCTAGATATAGACTGAACCATATTTTCTTGTGTGGTTGGGTAAATCTATCTTTCCTTGGGAAGGCAAAATGTTGCATGCATATACTTAATGGTGTAGAGAACTTTGGGGTGATCCTAGACATTTATGACAATTTTAGTACATCACTCTTCTTCATTACTTCTCCCATAGAAGTTGAAGCTCTTCTGTGTTTTGCTTGGTCTTGAATTTTTATAAGAAAAATTGGAATCAACCCCAACATTGGTCGAACTCCACCTTTGATTCAAAGGTATTATGTGTCAGTTAGTAGTCCTATGAGTCCCTGAAAACCAATGTGATTTGGCATTGATACGGTCTATTCTTCCCATTGGTGGATCTTTGATGGGAAATGAGCCTTGAAATCCTATGAGTTCTCATGGCGGTAGCAGTGGATACTCTTATGTTTGTAGATTGTGGTGATCAATTGGATCCGAAGCTGAAGGAGCTCTAGCTTGCATTGTGAATCTTTTTTATAATTACAATGATCTACTACAAAAGGAGAATGCATTAGTATGGAAATAAACATTGATCTCATTATGGAGAGACTACAGTCCCTTTCCAATGTTGACTTGCATCCCATGTAGTTGGGTATCATGGAATGGTGGACTGTGATGTATTTGTTCCTAATGCCTATGACTAGACTTCCTATATGCATACTCTTGGTAGTGCATGATCTTAGCATGTATAGAGTGATTCATTTATTTTTTACAGAACATTTGAGATGGTGGTTTATTACAAGGGTGTTTGATAGTGAAAGTTTCCCTTAAAGGATTACAAAAAGAAGTTCTTGATTTTATTAGGGGTTTGTGAGCATACTTGACCATGGAGTTGTTTAGGCACCCATTTTCACAATGTTTGAGAAATATTTTACATGGTTTTTTGATACAAGGGCTATTCTTTTAGGTGTATGTTGGGTGGGAGATTGAGAGTTCCTTTGAGCTGAGAGTACATGAAGGGAAAGTTGGACCTTCAAGCAAGTCTTAGGCATCCATATGTGCAAGTTCTTGGGGTTATCCATCATCAATTGCTTTGGTACCCAAATGTATTGAACTTTTTGTTGATGCCTTCTTTCCTACTTCCTTGGTTGTTGCATTGGCTCACTTTTTGCTTCCTTGGTGATGAATTTGGTTGTGGTGGAGGAATTGATTGCTCGCTCTTTTGCACCCATATCTGCTTCATGCTTGGAATGGATGGGTATTTACCATGGTTGAGTGGCTTGGTAGTGACTGATCTATACATCAGCATTTCTATAAGGATCTATGCCTTGTGGTCTCAGCTTCATACGTTTAATGAGCTCTAGAGCTCTAGCCTGAGCTTCTTCTCATATTTTTTATTCCTCCTCTTTACACTTCCTAGCCACATTGAGTCATCTAAGCATCTCCCCCATCAAGGGTTCTTGATAAAGCTTGACTCTACATCCAATAACGTAATTTGGCATTACATCTCCTTCTAAGGTGGCTAATTGCACAACACTGCTTGTCAAAAATCTATTGATAATCATAGGTTCATAACCGTGCTTCTCTAACTTACAAGCATGTTGCTTCAAAGTGTATATCAACACTAAATCACAAAATTTCAAGCCTTGTCTTTCACATGCACATCAAAATAAGCCTTTTATCTCTTTTTTGCCACATATATACTTGTTGTTGGTCTTAGAAGAGTCTCTCTCAAGTGTTTTAAATACATGATTTTGGATTATAGTTCATGGCATGTCCATTGATGCTCTTGTGCTAACTTTAGAGTGGGTATCAATAAATCCAAAGGAAGCACAACATCCTGACCAAAGACTATATAAAAAGGAGTTTCATTGAGTACTATTTTATAGGCCACTCAATATGCCTAAACACTGTGATGTATTGCTTGTCCCAATTAGAGAATTTGTTGTCTATGAGCTTAATCAATACATTTCATCAGATTTTGTTAGTAATTTGTGCTTATCCATTTGCCTATGGGTGATATAGTGCTCACTCCTTGTGAATCACCATAAATCCTACAACAAATATTCAATCACTTGGTTTAGGAAATGATTTCCTTGATCACTCACCAATTCTATGGGCATACCATACCTTGTGAACACATTTTCAAGCCCCTTCACTTCTAGCCATTTGATAAGATATTTTTTTGCCACAATTATATATTCGGTAGGGGAGCTTCTATTTAGGGGGTTGATATGACCTACAAAGTTTATACCCTACTTGGAGAATGCCCATCCTCCCATCATGGGTCTCAATGGCATCTCATCCCTAAGATTAGGATATTGAGTTCATTGACATGTGTCACACCTCTTCACATAGGTATGTGCATCCATATGAAGATAAGGCCACCACAAACCTGAAAATAGTATAGCTTTGATCACTCAATCAGGTCCAAAGTGCCCTCCTTCGCCACCTTGGTGTATAGTTTCTAATATCTTCAAATACTCACTTTCAAGTACACATAGTCTTAAATATCCATCTCTTCCATGCTTGTATAGATTATCACCAATGAGGATATGGTCTTGTGCTTCCCGCTCTAGACTTCTTTGTTGCACTAATGTCAACTCTTAGGGAAATGTGTTCATCTTCATAATGTCAATATCACCAATGAGGATATGGTCTTGTGCTTCCCGCTCTACACTTCTTTGTTGCACTAATGTCAACTCTTAGGGAAATGTTTTCATCTTCATAATGTCAATTAAAGGACTACTTCAATTAAGTATTAGGGACACTTAGTATAGATTTGCATGTTAAACTCAGTGTCTGCTAATACACCATTGACAATCCTGTTGGGCCTTCTTACAGCTCTTATACCACTGATGGTGGTTCCTTTTCTCTGAACCACCTGTTGATGGCCGACGCGGCAAGACTTGAACCTTGTCAAATCTGCGGAATTTGCTGCGCCACCGAAGGTTGCTAAACTAGAGCGATATTAGAACACCTCTATAATCAGCAGTAGCTTAGCAGGGTTACTATTACTCAACATATAAAACCGTGCTTAGAATTCACTGAAAAATTCCACCGGAACATTACTCGACTGTCACCAGACTATCACCGTAATTATACCAAAATCTTACCGGAATCAACTGCGATTCTATTTGTGATAACTTCAAGTGATTATACAAGAAGTAAGGAAGTGATGTGTGAACTTCCTTCACTGGATGAATACTTTTTGAAGTTTAAGAAAAAACTTCACCAGTTCAGATAGCCTCTCTCCGGTCAGGCTTTGTACTGTGTGTACATATCCATTTCACCGAAGTCTTTGATGCACTGATAGTAGAGACGTCTAGCTACAAGATGAGCTATCTCTCATACAAAACTCTAATTTACTCTGCGAGATATACTTCGTTGTTCTACCGGAAAACTCGTTTTCTGAGAAAACTGTAACTGACCGAAATATTCGTTTACTGAGATAACTTTGACCGAGACATTCATTTACTGAGAGAGTACCGAGGGACACATTGACTAACAAACTGTGACTGTTAACGGTTAACGAACTTTCTATCGTAACATGAAAATACTTAGAGTTCTTCACATACGAAGAGTGCGCACAAACTTCCACATGAACATGTGTTTTCTATTAGAGAAGATGTGTACAAACTAGCTTGGCCTCTTCTTGCTCAAGCTATAGAAACTCTCCTGCACTGAGTAGTTTCTTCTACCATCTCTCTCTCAGATGAATACCTGACATTTCAGGTTTCTGTTATTCATCTGTACATACGCGATCTATGACGTCTTCTCACTTTCTCATATTCAGTCTTTCTTAACTCTCTCTCTCTGTACTCTATACATACGTGATTTTTGTATGTGCTTTATTTATATTGTGCGCTCTTCTCACGCACGTTCTAGCTCGCACTTCCCTCTCTTTATTCTTATGCACGTTCTGTATATACATTTTGATTCGGTGTAACGAACTCTGATTTTGTAAGATTCTGTACTGTACATAATGGTCGTGAATTTGTCCTTTCACTAAGGCTTTGATTTTCTGAAGATTTTGCTTTTTATCTTTTCTTTTTCTGTACGTCAAATTTGTGAGTGATTCTTCAACAGCTCCCCCTCAATCACTAATTTGACTCTTCCTGTCTTCATATATTTTCCTTTCTTTTATTCCTGCCATTTCTTTGAATGTGCTTGTCTTTGTTCCATCCAGGCTCTTTGTTAGTATATCTGCAATCTGATCTTTTGTTGGAGCATATAGAATTTCTATTTCCTTCTCCATTACCTTTTCCCCCAGGAAATGATACTGAATTTCTATGCGTTTTGTTCTTGCATGAAACACTGGAATTGCTGCAAGATACAGCGAACTCATATTATCTCCATGTATGTTAGGTACACCTTGATCAATACTCATGCTTTTGAACAAGGTGTGCATCCATATTACTTCTTTAGTTGCTTCTACAAGTCCTTTATATTCTGCTTCTGTTGACGATAAAGCCACTGTGTGTTGTTTCTTTGAACACCAGCTCACTAGCTTATCTCCTAGGTATATCATATACCCATGTGTTGATCTTCTGTCATCTTGATTTCCTGCCCAGTCTGAGTCACTGAATGCTCTTAGCTTTATATCTGACGTAAAAGGATAATATAATCCTTCTTTTATAGTTCTTTTGATGTATCTAAGAACTCTTTGTCCTGCAACCCAATGTTGATCCTTCGGACAATGCATGAACTGTCAAAGAACTCCCACTGCATAGCTAAGATCCGGTCTTGTTAGTGTAGCATAAATTAGACTTCCCACTAACGACTGATACTTTCTTATATCTTTAAACTCTGCACCACTATATTTGCTGAGTTTATGATTTACTTCAAGCGGTGTTCAAGCTTCTCTGCAATTCTCCATATTAAACTTCTTCAGTAAGTTTAGGAGATACCTTTCTTGCGTAACATATACACCATGATCTGTGTATGTGATTTCCATCCCTAGAAAGTATGACAGCTTTCCTAGGTCACTGATCTCAAACTCCTTTTCAAGCAATCTCTTTACTTCTTTAATTCCTTCATCTGAAGTTCCTGTGATTATTATGTCATCTACATAAATGCAAATGTAGATCATACCTTCTTCTGTTCTCTTGATGAGTAGACTTGCATCTGCCTTTGAACTTTTGTATCCAAGTTCATTTAGATATTTCACAAGCCTGTAATTCCAAGCTCTTGGAGCTTGCTTCAGTCCGTAAAGTGCTTTTCTTAATCTGCAAATAAAATTTGGGTATCTGGAACTCACAAAACCTTCCGGTTGTTCCATGTAGACTTCATCTGATATATATCCATTCAGAAATGCGTTCTTTATATCTAGCTGACTTAGCTTCCATCCTTTTGATGCTGCTATAGCAATCACTGTCCTTATGGTTGACATCTTTGCCACCGGACTAAACGTCTCATCGTAATCTATGCCATGCATCTGAGCATAGCCCTTGATAACCAGTCTAGCTTTGTATCTGGCTATCCTTCCATCTGCGAGTTTCTTGACTTTGAAAACCCATTTATTTCCGATTACTTTCTTATCATTTGGTTTCGGAACAAGTTCCCAAGTCTTGTTCTCCTCTAGTGCACTGAACTCTTCTTTCATTGCTTCTTCCCATTGCTTCTTGCCTTTAGCTTCATCATAGTTCTGAGGTTCTTCATCATCTTCGACCATATATGCATAATCTTTCTGAGTTATGTACGAAGTATCATAAGAATACCTTTGTGGTTGTCTTCTGGTCCTGCTTGACCTTCTTGGTTCACATTCTTCGTAAGTGTCTGAATACACTTCTTCATCTTCATTTCTCATACCTGATCCGATCATGGACGTACTTGCCTTCATATGATCTTCATCTCTGTTTACCTGCACAATTGATTTCCCTTTCTCTTTTCTTCTTATCTCTTCTTCAAATTCTTCCGTTGTATGACCTTGATCTCCATACCAGCTTTTCTATTCATCAAATGTCACATCTCTGGACACAATAAATTGTTTGTTAGAGGACTCCATAACCTATAACCCATCTGCTTTTCATCATATCCGACGAACACATATTTCTCTGCTTTTGGTTCAAGCTTATGTCTTAGTTGTGAAGGTACATAAGCGTACGCAACTGATCCAAACACTTTGCAATGATCAAGTGTTGGCTTCTTTCCCCACCAGGCTTCATACGGGGTCATTCCGTCTAAAGATGTACATGGTAACCTGTTTACCAAGTATGTAGCTATATTTACAGCCTCAGCCCAAAGATAGTTTGGACAATCCTTTTCGTTTAGCATAGCTCGTGCAAACTCAACTAGAGTTCGGTTCCTTCTTTCTGCTACACCATTTTGTTGTGGTGTGTACCTGCAGGTTATTTCTCTCTTAATACCTGCATTCCAAAGATAATCATTGAACTCTCGGGAGAAGTATTCTCCCCCTCCATCAAACCTTAGTCTTTTAAGTTTTTGACCTGTGAGTCTTTCAGCGTATGCATGAAAATGCCTGAAAGCTCCAAACACTTCTAATTTCTCTTTCAAAACATATAGCGTTATCCATCTTGTAGCAGCATCAATGAATAAAACATAGTACCTTGATCCACTGATAGATCCTTCCTTTGTTGGACCCCATACATCTGTATGAATGAGTTCGAGTACTCCTTCATGTTTGAATCCTTTCTTCTGGAAAGGTAACCTGTGGGCTTTTCCCATCTGACATGCTTCGCACTTATGAATCCTGTGTTGATTCTGTACGTTTGGTAATCCCAGTACAGTCTGATTTGAAATCATAGCCTTAATTCCCTTTTCGTTGAAATGACCTAATCTCTTATGCCAGAGATCAAGTTCTGTAATCACCTTTTTATTATGTGTGAGCAAATGCTTGGCCAATGTTCCCTTGTACTCTTAAAGTGAAGAGTCTGCCTTCTTTCTTACCAGAGACGATCTGGTTATATCCATTCTCAGGATCTTCTACAAATACTCCTTTATTTGTAAATCTGACCTGAAAACCTTTCTCAACTATCTGTCCTACGCTGATCAAATTTTTCGGTATTGTCGGAACATACAAAACATTGGTTAGCAAATCTGCTCCACTCTTACACTTCACTTTCCCAATTGAATCACTATGTCTTGTATTGTCACCTGTTTGAACAGTGTGACTGGAACTACCTTTTTCCAATTCTGACATCAGTTCTATATTTCCTGACAAGTGATTAGAACATCCAGAATCAATGTAAAATACCTTTAGGTCTTCGTTATCTGATGTGTTGATTGAGTTCATCATCAATGAGTGTGACTTTCATTCTGTGTGTCATTTGCGTAGTTGTTGTAGGTGGTGTTGTAGGATTGATTCTCTCCCCAACTTCTTGCTCCACCTCTACCATAGCTTCCTCTTTGATTTTGTCTACCTCTTTGAAAGTTACTCTGATATCTTTCGCTTCTGCCTCTGCTGTTACTGTTTTGAATTTGATTTGATCCTTGTTGATTGTGCCAGCAATCATGGGCCAGATGATTACTGAGTCCACAAATCTAGCAAGCCTTCTTGTTGATATTCTGGCTACCTCTTCCTTTTCGAGAACCTCTTGCTCTTCCTCTGTCGGTGCCTCTACCTCTTGCGTAATAAGCCTAAGAGCTCGACTCTTCTTCATCTTTTGACTTACCTTTATCTGCTTTCTTCTTGTTCTTCATGTACATTGCAGAGCTTTGTCCTTTATTTGCATCTCCTTTCAGGTCTGCTCATATGTGAGCATCAAGCCAAGCAACTGATTTAAATCTTTGATACAAAGTGATTTAAAGAAAGTTCAGTTGAGAGTACGAAAGGTTTCCACCTTTCATCTCCTCTCAAACCTGTTAGCAGTTGCGCTATCAATCTGTGATCTTCAATATCTTCATTTATGGATCCAAGACTATCTGCTAGATCCTTCATCTTAGTAACATAGTCACTAATGCTTTGACTCGGCTTCTTTTTGAATGTTGTGAACTCGGACCATAAGGTAGCCTTTCTAGCTTTTGTAGTATTTTGGAAGTGATCTTCCAATGCACTCCATATATCCTCCGCTTTCTCCACACGTCTAATGTGCGGTAGTAGATGATCTGTAACGGTACTATAAATGTAAGCTCTTGCCGTTGCATCTTTCTTCTACCACAGCTTCAAGGCTTCTAATTCTTCTTTTTCCGGTTGACTATCATCTTCGAAAATCGGCTTCTTTTCTTCTCCGGTCACATACATCATTAAGTCCTTACTCATAAGTAAGGCTTCCATGCGCATTACCCATGCGGGATAATTATCTATGTCCAATTTATCAATTTGGACATGATCTGCCATGATTTTCTTGTTCCTGTAACTTCCGGTGACCTTTCGAGAATCCTTCTGCTCTTCAGAATTTTTTTTCGTTCTGGTACCACTTCTCGTGGTTAACCAGCTCTGATACCACTTGTTGGGCCTTCTTACAGCTCTTATACCACTGATGGTGGTTCCTTTTCTCTGAACCACCTGTTGATGGCCAACGTGGCATGACTTGAACCTTGTCAAATCTGTGGAATTTGCTACGCCACCGAAGGTTGCTAAACTAGAGCGATCTTAGAACACCTCTATAATCAGCAGTAGCTTAGCAGGGTTACTATTACTCAACATATAAAATCGTGCTTTGAATTTACGAAAAAATTCCACCGGAACTTTACTGGATTGTCACCAGACTGTCACCGTAATTATACCGGAATCTTACCGGAATCAACTGCGATTCTATTTGTGATAACTTCAAGTGATTATACAAGAAGTAAGGAAGTGATGTGTGAACTTCCTTCACTGGATGAATACTTTCTGAAGTTTAAGAAAAAACTTCACCAGTTCAGATAGCCTCTCTCCGGTCAGGCTTTGTACTGTGTGTACATATCCATTTCATCGAAGTCTTTGATGCACTGATAGTAGAGACGTCTAGCTACAAGATGAGCTATCTCTCATACAAAACTCTAATTTACTCTACAAGATATACTTCGTTGTTCTATCAAAAAACTCATTTTTTGAGAAAACTGTAACTGACCGAAATATTCGTTTACTGAGATAACTTTGACCGAGACATTCATTTACTGAGAGAGTACCGAGGGACACGTTGACTAACGAACTGTGACTGTTAACGGTTAACAAACTTTCTACCGTAACACGAAAATACTCAAAGTTCTTCACATACGAACAGTGCGCACAAACTTCCACATGAACATGTGTTTTCTATTAGAGAAGATGTGTACAAACTAGCTTGGCCTCTTCTTGCTCAAGCTATAGAAACTCTCCTGCACTGAGTAGTTTCTTCTACCATCTCTCTCTCAGATGAATACCTGACATTTCAGGTTTCCGTTATTCATCTGTACATACGCGATCTATGGCATCTTCTCACTTTCTCATATTCAGTCTTTCTTAACTCTCTCTCTGTACTCTATACATACGCGATTTCTGTATGTGCTTTATTTATACTGCGCGCTCTTCTCACGCACGTTCTAGCTCGCACTTCCCTCTCTTTATTCTTATGCACGTTCTGTATATACATTTTGATTCGGTGTAACGAACTCTGATTTTGTAAGATTATGTACTGTACATAACGATCGTGAATTTGTCCTTTCACTAAGGCTTTGATTTTCTGAAGATTTTGCTTTTTATCTTTTCTTTTTCTGTACGTCAAATTCGTGAGTGATTCTTCAACAAATCCTTAAGAAATCTATAGACATTTGCTTCCATTTTTGGCCAATGTACACCTAATCTCTTCAATGTCTGTAGGGTTTTATGCTTCAAATGGTGTTGCTCCATTGCAGCTACATGTGCTAATTGCAACCATTTATTGTGATCTTCCTCTTGCAGACAACAAGCCAAAATTCCTTGATCATCTTGCATGTCAATACTTCTTGCAAGTATATGAAATTTTTCGACTTGACTATCTCTTCATCCTTCGTTCTTATAATTGAATTTTTGGGTCCAATAGGCACTAGTTGCTTTTCTCAATTGGAAACTACCTCAAGGTTGAACATATATGCATCAAGAAGTTCATCTGATACACCTTGTGGGGATTCTCTTGAAGTGAGTCATGAAAGATGATTTGTCTGAAGGTGGGTCTTACCTTTCCTGACAATTACTTCAAAATCATATTCCATTTGTAAGACAAACCATCTTACTAATATTCCTATATTGCAAGGTTTGTTCACCAAGTATAATAAGGCTTGATTGTCTATAAGAAATTTTAAATTATTTTCAATAAAACATGTCTAAACTTCTTAACCACATAGACCATACCTAATGTTTCTCGTTCAATGGTTTTTTAATTCCTTTCTGTAGTGTTCAATTGCCTACTCGCATAGGCTATGGGAGGTTCTATGTTTCCTTCAGTTGTTGGTTGTGCTAGCATGCATCCAATGGTGAAATTGGAAGCATCCACATGAACATGGAATGGCTTATTTGAGCATGGTTCATTAAGATAAAGTTGAGCACAATCCTCATTTCAACTCTGTGAATGATTTCTCATATTCTTCATTCCACTCGAAGCTAGTCAAAAGGTTGTACAAAGGCTTTGCAATGATTATGTACATGTGGATAAATCATTGATAATAACCACTGTGACCCATAAAAGCTTGTACTTCCTTGACCAACCTAGGTTTTGGTAGCTCTACTATAACTCTCACCTTGTCTTGATCTATAGATATTCCATTATTTTCAAAATGTGGCCTAAGATTTTGCCTTGTCTAATCATGAAAACACGCTTTTCTAGGTTCAAGCATACTTGATGTTCTCTACATTTATCAAAAAAATATCTGAGCTTTGGAATGTGAACTTTTCTTATGTGGGAATGAGTGCAAATTCCATCCACATACACTTCTAAGTTCTTTGTCAAGAATTCCTTGAACACATGACACATGAGTCTTTGGAATATAGCAGGTACATTGGTGAGCCCAAATGGCATCACACGAAATGCAAAGATTCCCCATTCAGTGGGAAAAACCATCTTGTGTTCATCCTATGGGGCAATGGCTACTTGGTTGTAACTAGAAAATCCATTAAGTTGTAAACTTCCTCTTCGACTACACATTCCAATAGATGTTCGATGATAGGAAGCGGATAACTATCTCTTATGGTGGCTGCATTGACTTTTTTCAAGTTAATACATACACACAATTTTCCATCCTTCTTGGGCACAACAACAATGGGGGATACCCATTCTCTATGCTCAATCTCATTAATGAAACAAGCTTTATCAACCTATCTATTTCCTCTTTTATCTTTGCTACATAAGTTTCATTGTACATGTAAGACTTCTGCTTCATTGGCTTGGCTTCAAAATTCATACGGATCATATGGGAACATACATCTAGATCCACTAATTTCAATTCTTTGTAACTCCAAGAAAACACATCTCTATATTCTCCTTTTAGACTTATCAACTCTCATTCTTCTTCCTCACTTAGGTACTTTCCGATCTACATGCATCTTTCTTTTCCCTTTTTTATTAACACTGCTATTATCTTGGTATGTTCTTTAATATCATATGCTTCTTTCATGAGAGCTTCTCTTTTTGGCATTTGTACTAAGATTTTTCTATCCTCTATCTTGTACTTCTTGAAATTCTCAAGGACTTAAAACAAGGATTCTTTTTCATCTTCTTGTGTGGGGAAGTTCTTCTTTCATTTCTTTTTCTTACTCTCTATGTCTTACTGCTTTGTTAGCATTACATTGTTCTTAAACTCTTCTTGTTCCTGAGACTTAGTTTCTATCATTTATAGATACTCATCTTCTAAGGCACAAAAGGGATCCATGATAATGGATTCTATATCCTCCTCAATGGGTTCTTCTAGTACATCTATATTGGGCTCACATTCCTCAACAATGGATTCACACATGAATATTGAAATGTTGTAGCCATCCTCATCACAATGGGGGGTCCATTGTTCTTCATTTACCACTATGTCCATCATTACAAAGATTTCTTCCCATCTATGGGATTCAAACTCTTCATTTGGAAATATTATAGGCATGTAAGCTGGATCTTAAAGTAATCTATGGTTTCCTGTGGCACCTATGTTTCTAGATTCTAGTCTCTTTTCTCTTTATTGCCACTTTACACATCCATAAGTGTATATCCTCATGCATCTATGAAGGATCAGATCCTGTGGAGTGTACCCATTCACTATCTTCGTGCATTTTATGGATAGTATTCCATTGGAAGGGTGGTACATCTCTATGAGAATAGTCTTTGAGGTTGACCTTGGTAATTACCCCTAAATGTTGTAAGTACATGAAATTGGTTCCCCAATCCTACAGTATTTGTAATTTTCTCATGAAGGGTCTACCCAAAATCATCTCATAGATGTGATTCTTTTTGAATTCACATATGGAAAAAGTATGCCCAAACTCTACACCACAAGTAGTGAGAGTGATTCCTTCTAGCAATCCTAGTGGCTTCTCCATATGTTCATTTGCCATTTGTAGCTTCATTCGCATTCATCATAAAGTTGACTTGCCCCAACATTTTCATAAGGAAGTGGTGGCAATGGAAACTCCTTCTCCTAACTCTAAGATTGCCTTCGCTATGTATCCTTGATATGTGATAGGGAGATAGGTGGTTCCTTCTTCTCGTTCACCTATGTTATTTCTTGTACTTTCCCTTGTGGTCTCACCTGAGAGTGGGAATTAGCAACTTCTTGCAATTGGTTTGTTATATTCTTCCACAACTCCGGTTTCACTTTGAGTAGTCCTTCTAAAGTGAGATGGCATTGCAGTTTAGTGTTTTTAACTACTTCAATGTTCCTATGTATAATTGATTCTTCATTTCTTAATCATCATTATGGAAGCTCTCATCTGAAGAGACTTTGATTCCCAAGGGCCTATGAAATGAGGTAATTCTTGCAAGGAATCATATTCAAAATCTAATTGTTTTCTTGATTTCATGTCTTCTAGCTCTCCATAGATTGAGGGAATAACTTGAGGAAACTGATCCTGAAGATAATCTACTTCTTCAATGGGTGGTGAAGTCATCTCCTCCATAACCACCCATTTTTCTTCTTGAATTTCTCTCAAGAACCCTTGTGCTTACTTATTGGCTGAAGGAGAAATTCCACACTCTATCGAGTTAGAAACATGTGAGTTTAATGGCAAGAATTCTCCTTATGGGCTTCTTAAGGAAGGAGCCTCCTTAGGCACTAAATTGTTAGTTTTAGATGCCAATTCACACTCTATCAAGTTAGAAACATGTGACTTTAATGGAAAGAATTCTCCTTATGGGATTCTTAAGGAAGGAGCCTCCTTAGGCACAAAATTTTTAGTTTTAGAAGCCAATCACTCTAATCTTTCTAGAAATACTTGGAAATGCAATTTTGGTTTTCTAGGTTACTCAGATTAACGACTTGGCTAGCCTTGAGCATAGCTTGAGCTAATTTGACCATTTTCGTGCATAATTTTGTTCTTTTTATCTCCATGTTTGCTCTAGGGTAGCTTTTTTCTAGTTCTACTACATTGGGTCTTTTTCTCAATCTAGCATGATAGGACTTGAACATCATGTCCAAGTCTTCTGGGATAGAGTCTACTAAGATAGCTCTTGACTTTGGCAAAGTTGTAGTCTCCATTGGATCCTATGAAGTCAATTCTATGATCTTTGCATTGGTTTCTTTCAAGTTTCCTTCTACTTTTGCTAACTTTTTGGTCCATTTTCTTTTTACTCTTTTCCTAGAGTCTTTCCATGATTTGGTCTTCTTTTTATTGGACTCTCCTATTTCCCGTGACTTTGAGGGTTCCTCTTGGTTCACTTCTTGAGCATGTTGTGAAGCCTAAGCTCTGGTCACTGCATGGATTGGCACTAAGGTGGGTGGGGAACCACTTGAACCTTGCACAATGCCTGTTACATTGATTGGAATTATCCTCAATGCATTGGCTAGTTCTTGGGACACTCACATCTGATATGATCTTTATCACACTCCAAACAATATCCTTGAATGGTGAGATAGTGTGCATGTCCTTATGGCGGGGGATGTGGACATTCACATACAAAGTGGTCTCCCTAGCACATAAAGCATGGCCATCTATGGGCGTAAGGTCTCATTTCTCGCATTTGGGGCCTAGAGTTAGGGCTTATGTACATTAGATTGGAGTAATCATCCTCCCAATTAGGTTCTATCAAGGGTGCATCATATTGGTAAATGTCATTATCCTCTAAGGACTCGGTGTAATAAGTTGGTGGACTATCTCCATGTTCAAATCAAAGATTTGAGCATTGGGATCACATTCTCATATTAATGGGGAAGTTGGCAATAATGCCTTGCTTAGTTCATCTTCTACCACCCCACATTTGATTAATATTACATTGTCATGGGGTGGCGGTCACTATCCTAACACTCGTTGAGGCCTAGGTTCTGCCTGATACTTGGGTTGGTAAAGTTGTTGTTGTCTATAATATGGTTGTGGTTGATACTATTTTTGGTACCTACCTAGCTACTTGTATCATTATAATTAGCTTTGCCTAACTACCTGTTTATTATAGGGACAATCTTGAGCCAGATAGGTCATGTATTTTCTGTCAATTGTGCAATATTGGGCATTTAAGTTCCCTATGTTCTGAGCTTGCATGGAACACATGTTGGGCATGTGATCACCTCCATAAGTGTAGCAATGCTTCACATTGATCACTCTTTAAGCTTGTCTATTTTGAATACCTAACTTCCATGCTACTTGTTCTATTAGTTCATCTATTGATGTCATGGGTTTGGATGTAATATTCATTGAAAAATCTGACTACTTGTAGAGCTTAGAAAGTTCTACTTGTCAACCCAATTATCCTTCATGTCAATACAAACTCTTAAGCACTTCTCTAAGGTATGAGGCTCCTTCAAGTAGACATATGACCTTAACGTTCTACTCAATAGACCATCTAAGAACAAGGAAACTTGTTTAGCCTGAGTAGGTAGCTCTAGGATAGGGCATCTCTCAAAATTTTGTGGAAACCTACATCCTACTAATATGATAATTTGCTAGGGTGTCTGTTTCAAACTATGGATCAAAGAAAAGGTGTTGTGACTTATTCGACTTTTGGAGAATCATGTAATGAACATGTATAATAGCTGTGTGATATTCCTAAATTGATCTTCATGCAATTGTATTCTTCAAGGTAATCCCCAAAGACTCATATTGAGTGAACAAATCTTGAATTTATGAATAGATAATTCCATTGTTCCACTCCTTGTCTTGTCTTATGTGTGCATGTGTGTATGTTTTTGCATTTTCTAGTGCTTCTCACTCACTCACTTGTGCACTCCTATTGCTCATGGTTTTCATACCATCCTCAGATCTTTGTGGATTTACATTTATGAGGTAGATCTTCACCATGGCAATACTTCCATTGTGTTAGAGTGACACCAAATTTTGCATCATTACTAGGAAGCGCGACTTGAGGACAAGTGTCTCACAATAAGACATAGAGTATCAACATTGGAATCATTGGTAAGTAGATATGTTTACTACTTTCTTTAGTTTTTTCATCACCATCATCATCCCCACCATCTCCACTCTCCATTCCCTTCCATTTCCATCATCACCAAAAATTTCAACTTTTGGTCATATCCCACCTTCCCCATTCATTCCCTCATTTCACTTGATAGAGAGAGAGAGAGCAAGAGAGCGTTTGTGTGCTTGCTACTTTTGCATGTTTATGAGTGTTTTCTATAGGATTCAACTACAACAACAACTCTACCATAATCATCAGGTATGACAAACCCTTACATTTTATGATAGAGAATAAACCCATCCATGGGGAAGACCATCTTTCATGGAAGAACAAATCCATGATAGATGATAGAGCATTCTATTGTGATAGATAGTTGTCTATTGTGATAGACTGAAACCATGATAAATCCGTCTATCACACCATCTATCAAGAAAGATAGAAAATTTGGCTTTTTTATTTGCAAATTAAATTTGGGTCTATTTTTTAGGCTGATTGGGTGATTTTTTTAGAATTTTTGGAGCTAATTGAGTAGCAAAGCAAGGTGCAATTTCAAACCAAAGTTTGGGAGAGCATCCTAAGCACTAGATCAATTTCAAAGCATGGGACTTGAGGTTGGAAGATTACTCAACCCCCTTAGTCAATTCTAGCTTAGGATAAATGCGCATAGATGGAATTTATTAATTAGGATGATGATAGGAATGTAAGTTCAAGAAACCCTAATTAATGAAAGTCAAAGAGAGAAGTAGAGTAAAGTGTGATAAACATAAGGAAACAAACATAATCAAGCGATTAAATGTAAAACATCAACAAACGGAATTTACTATTGAAGACGTGACATTAAAAATAATATCTTACACCAAAAAGAAGCTAAAAAATCAAGTAATTGATACATCAAGGACCCTACAACGTGGTTGTAGTCTAAAGTTTATTGAGAGTAAGTGGAACAATTAATGAACTTGAGATCAAACATACACATAGGAAAACTTGATAGAGAAAGCCTCAAATCATCTGAATATAGCATCAATTTTATGACTAGGTCTTGGGCTCAACTATTGAGTGATTATCCCTACATATTAAGATCAGACACAAGTGACTCTGAGATGTCTTTCAGCATGGAAATTACTAAGGAAAAACCTTTAGGTATGCTAGAGAGTCATTCTAAAAATTTGTGGTGTATATTTTAAGCACACTCTCCCCATCTATGACTTTCGAAAGGCAAGCAATTATGAGATCTTATTGGGATGACCATTCCTTAGACAATTATAAGTACTTTAAGATTGGGGTGGAAATGTAGTCTACCTATAATGGAAAGGAGACACAAGGAGTGATTTAATATTCAATTCATATAGAATGTGATTCGAATCCAATGCAAATACATACACGAGAATGCTAATTATTTCGCAAAATATGGGTCCTTAATTGAATCTAAATAGGAAGAACAAGACTAGATGCATGAAGGTATTAATTTCTGAATGTACAATGGATCATCAACTCTAAGTTGAAGAGAGCATGAGAAGAAAGTACACGGATAAAATACACACATGATCTAGACGAGAAGTCATGAATCCCAATGTAGACCCTATGAAGCAATCATATATATATATATATATATATATATATATATATATATATATATATATATATATATATATATGTGTGTGTGTGTGTGTGTGTGTGTGTGTATGTATGTATGTATGTATGTATGTATGTATGTATGTATGTATGTATGTATGTATGTATGTATGTATGTATGTATGTATGTATGTATGTATGTATATATATATATATATATATATATGTGTGTGTGTGTGTGTGTGTGTGTGTATGTATATGTATATATATATATATATATATATATATATATATATATATATATATATATATATATATATATATATATATATATATATATATATATATATATATATATATATATATATATATATATATGTGTGTGTGTGTGTGTGTGTGTGTGTGTATAATATATATATATATATATATATATATATATATATATATATATATATATATATATATATATATATATATATATATATATATATATATATATATATATATATATATGTGTGTGTGTGTGTGTGTGTGTGTGTGTGTGTGTGTGTGTGTGTGTATATGTACGTGTGTGTGTGTGTGAAGAAAAGAATGGGAGGGTCACATTGACCCTTAGTCATATTCACCAAAAATCTCCCACTTAAGGGGCAACATGACTAAAAGTGGTCACAAATGCAAATATCGAGTGTAGGACTATACAACAAATGTAAAGAAAGAGTCCATCTCAACCTATACCAATAATCCTAGATCAATTGCCTCAAACAAGGTGTGTACATGCATCTCAAACCACTTTATACTCAAATTGGCTCCCACTTTCTCTATGCCCATGTCAATCATAAAAAAACTAATAAATCCAAATGTAGATATTGTAATGGCAACTCCAATGTCTAGTATCAAGCATAAAAACTCAGACATGAGACTCTTGAATAGTGAGCAAACATGTGATATCTTCACCAACCCAACCATGTTAACCATATGCATATTGAAGGCATGCAAAGCACAACCATCAAGACTAGCATGCCTTGATGTATCCATCTCAACATTTGACATGGGTGAATCTAAGAATGACTACATAACCACTGACCCCTCAACATCCAAATTAGCCATCCTATCAACCAAGAGTGTGTCTAGTTATGCATCATAAGAGCTATCCTGCTCTGCCACACATTGGGTATCATAAAAGCTATGTTTCTCTACCACAACAAGTGTATCAACATGCTCCAAATGAGCTAATTGCATAGCATCACCATCAAGAACAACGTGATGAACAAACACTGAGTATGTAATCATAGTTCTCTACATGAACATCCACACTATGCTCCAAAAGAGCATCCAATTGATCATCCAAAGTATGCTCTAATTTATGAGTATTCTCTATCCAAGCATCGTGAGTATTTTACTTAGCATATGAATTATGCCATATATGTGCATTGTGAACATCAAATGAAATGTTTATAGGTAAAACAAAAATGATACATGATGAGTCTCATACTACACATAAGAAAGGACTCCCATTGAGATGAGAATATCTCTCACATGGAGTACTTGTAGTGGATACCTATGCCCACTTTTGGAACCTTTGACAAGCATAAGTTGAACCAAGTTCAATTGAAAATGATTCTTTCCAAATGATACATAACCTCCATCCTACAATTGGTTAATGATTATGAAGCTCAATAACATACATGTCTAAGTATATATGGTGTCATTAGATAGTAAAAGAAATGTATCTCCTCCACCCTCTGTCATATGTCATATCATCAAGCATGTTCACACATCCAACACTCTTATGTAAGAATCAAGCCACCCATGAATTGGAGTAACATGAAAAGTGTCCAATGCATCAACAAACCAAGCCATATGTGACCCATCCAATGATGAAGACAAATCTTGAGATGTACCATAGGAGAAAGCGACATGATCACCACTAGCATAATCAATTCCCAAAGCCTCTCTTCAAATCACTACCTCATCTGCATCATGTACATGTCCATAAGGTTACTATTGTATATGCCTAAGGCAACATCATCAAGTATGGACCTTATGCCACAATGCCAATATCAAAATCGTCAACGTGTTCTATGTTTCACATGATTCAATCGAGTCCCAAATATATCATGTAGTATATGTCCTAATGAGTTGCATGTGAGCTCATAAATGGAAGCCGCAAGTTGTAATCAGGTAGTGGAGCTAACCCATGCATACATATCCATCCATACATGGTCAATCATGTTAGAAGGCATATGTGCATCACCATGCATGCATATGTGTAAACCTTCTGCAACCAAAGTATGCCACATTTGAACCTTCCAAATCAAGAATATGTCATACTATAATGTGTAAGGGACTGACAACTAGGCCAGAAATCAATACTCCAACACCAATAGATCACATATGCATAAATATGTGCATAAAACACATCAGAAATGTCCGATTGGAAAGATAACCATGCAACCAAAGTATCACATATGCATACACCAAACATAGACCTAAATTATAACCTAGTCATGAACCCTCCAAAGATGACTTGAAAATTTTGAATAGTCATATGAAAAAATCATGTACAGTGCGCCCCAACAATCAAAACAAGGCAACTAGTAGCAAGAAGAATGAAGAATCTCTCGCCTCCTATTACTAATCCAAGCATAGACAATGGCACATAAACACCCAAGAAAGTAATGGAAAAACACATCAATAATTGAATGGCCATACACATCCCACTCAAGAATGATTTTCACAAAGTGTTCCAATCCATCATGAATCACTTGTGACCAAAACCAAGTGAATAGAGATAAAAAACTAGATCCAAAACTATCGCATAAGCATCAAGGATCCACTACACCACCTCTCAAATTTGAAAAAAAATTGACAACATTTCCCTTAAAAAATGGGTGCTAGAACCATAAAACCATAAGTGGGAATACATCATCCATTGATACCAATCACAATGGCAATCACACAAAAGAACAAGTGTGCATATGGCATAACATAAATCCAACCAAGGTGGTGTGTAACTTAGGCTCCAACTTGGATCATGTATCTACAAGAAACAAAAAAACTACACAAGTACCAAAAAAGATCCAAAGCCAATCTCTCTAGTAGACCAAGTGCAATAGCAAATTAAATCCATATTCAAGTGGCATAAACTAAAGTCTGACCACAATGCCACTTTATATCTGCTAGAAAAACCATGAACAAGTCAAATATGAGATGACATAAATCGGGATCAGTACCACAATGCTTTGTACATGCAAAAAAGCCAACTTCAAGCTCACAATATCATTGCACTCATAAAGCGTCCATGAGGGGATCAAATCTTAATTGCTTCATATTTCCATATCTTTGGATGCTACTCTACCACTTCCCTCAAAATGGATGACAATCACCAAGTAAGATTTCGGAAAGTCTTGCACCACCACATGTTGGTCCATGTTCTCCTTAGAAGGGCAATGTAGGTCATGAGTTGTCGAGATTGAATTGAATAGTGGCATAATTGAGATCATATGTCTTGAATAAGAATGCAACCAGCCTATCACGTAGTGGAGCTCAACAAAGAGAAGGTGATTGACATCTTCCTATAATAGTGTAAAGAGAGAGAGAGAGAGAGCATTGCTCTATGCTTTGATAATAGTGATATCATTCAATAAAATATCCCAAAAGTCGTTGATAAAAATGGTTTAATGTTGTAGTAACATAGAGATCTTTGTGTGCAACACTATACTACCTACATGTGGTTGAGCTCAACAGAGATGATGATGGTGTTATAGATCTATTGATGTAGATAGATAGAGAGAGAGAGGGAGAGAGCAAGTCATCAACTCTAGTTCAAAAAGAGAGAGAGAAGAAAGTCACAATAGATTAGGGTCATACCGATGCCAGCCATACCAATGGTCATCTGCGACACATGTATGACCATTGGAAGATGCTTGGAAAAATGTTAAAAATCCAACACCAGAATAGCCATCGGATTACGTGTTGGTATAATCACCAATAGAATCATCACGGTAGGCATCGGTAATGCATAAAAATATATGGATGCTTATTTTGGTGATTATACCAACACGTATTCTGATGTCGGGTTTAATAAATAATCAAAAGCCAACTCCCTTATTTTTAACTCAAAATCCAACTCCCTTGTTTTTTCACTCCAATATGCATGCATACCTCCCATCCATCTAAGCTGCACTCTCCCCCCCTTGCTTCTTGCCTCTCCCCTCACACACATCCACCCTCCTCTCTCCACACACACACACACATCTCTCTCCACACACACACAAACATCTCTCTCTCACTCACTCTCTCTCTCTCTCTCTCTCTCTCTTGCATTTTGGTAAGGGATGCACTCCCTCATCCTCTCTCTCTCTCTCTCTCTAGTCCCTATCATTTTTAGGGTTTCCTAATTTGGATTTTATTTTGTTTTGCAGGAGCTCTTTGGTGGCAGTTTTTTGTTTGATAGGAGGCGACATCAATTGTGCATGCATGAAGAGCATTCCGGAATTACATGGATGTTAAATATCTATGTCCATGCATGTACTATTTTGTTCTTTATTAGAGAATATATATGTATACACACACACACATATATATATATATATATATATATATACATACATACACACACACACACATATATATATATATATATATATATATATATATATATATATATATATATATATATATATATATATATATATATATATATATGTATGTATGTATGTATGTATGTATGTATGTATGTATGTATGTACGTATGTATGTATATATATATATATATATATAACACAACATTGATGCAAAAAAGAAAACAAAAAAGCATACAAAAAACCTTAATTGATAGATAAAGATAGAGAGAGAGAGAGAGAAAAAAAAATGAAATGAAATATTGTTTAAAGCTTGAAAAGAGAGAGATAGAGGAAGAGAGAGAGGGAGATAAAAATTGCCATGTAATAAAATTTTGGTTGGTGTTTGAGAGAGAGAGAGAGAAAGAGACGAGAGAGAGAGAGAGAGTGCATAGAGATAGGGAGAGAGAGAGAGAGAGAGCATAGAGAGAGGGGGAGAGAGAGAGGGGAGAGAGAGATAGAGAGAGTGAGAGAGATACATACAGAGAGAGAGAGAGAGAAAGATAGGTAGTTGGGAGAGAGAGAGAGAGAGAGAGAGAGAGGCATATGTCCCAACACCTACGCATGGTATCAGATGGCATCTTTGGATCTCAAGGAGAGAATGACATCTCCTTGCACCCAGTGCAAGTATTAGATATTTATAAATGATGTATTTGTATTGTGCATGTTTGAGAATATGGAACCTTTGCTTCGGATTGACTACAAAACCTACGCTTCGAGTCACACAGTTTGGCTAGTGAGCAGATCGACCCACACAACATTGCGCCGTCTACCTCTCGTGGGCAGAAGAGAATGAAATGGGATAAAAGGACAAGCTATTGGAAGCATGACAAAGAATCAACACATGGAAGAAATGCTCAAGGCATTTCATTACATGGACAAAGAGCATGATGGTGGAGATGATGTCATAGGTTCCATGGATGTGATAAAATTTCCACAATCAGAAGTGATAAAGAACATTAGAACATGCAAAAACTAGCTCATTTGCCACTCTATAATGGTGCAAAGATATATGTTCTATGTGCATCACTCATGATGCTCAATCTTCAATCCATCTATGGATGTTCATATGGTAGTATCTCTGAATTATTTAGGTAGAGTGGAATTGAGGCCTTCATTGTTGCATCAAAATAGGTTTATTTACTTATATCATTCTAATTACTTATCCTTTGCAGGCTTTTGAAATATCAATTTTTTTGAGATGGTAATAAGATGCCTCCAATACATGGGGATGTAAAGAAGCTTTTATAGTTCGTGGGTATGGACTACATAAAGATTCATGCATGTCCAAATGATTGCATTCTTTTTTGCAATGAGTATGAGCCCCATCACATATTTCCAAAGTATGGAGTGAAAAGTTTTAGGGAAGACCTTGTGAGTGAAGTGGTCCTCGTAAAGGTTCTTTGACACTTTCCTATCATCCCCAGAATCAAGAGCATGTTCAGATGTGAATGCATAGCCTAGTTAATGTCATGGCATGCAAAGAGCAGATCTACAAATGGTGTAATTTGAGCCATTTGTTGTTAGCCCTCATTGTGCCATGTAGGCATAAGTTCAAAAACATGGATGTATACCTTGCATTGCTTGTGGAAGAGTTGTGCACTTTATGGGATGGGATTATTGTGCATGACATGTATCAACATTTAATTAGATGGGACATGCAAGTGCAAGGCATACTTATGTGGATGATGCATGACTAGCCCGGTTATGGTGAATGTTCAGGTAATATCAGTCAATTCTTCTTTTTAACATGGTTATGTTCATTGACCTAGGGTTTCTTAGGGTGTTTTTTCATACAGGTTTATTGATTTTGGGTTACAATTTATATCCCCTATATGAAACCATGACTCAAAGCATGCTACTCCAAGGCACTTCAGAAAATTGTATATGACATCATAGATATCTGCTTCATGGACATGTCTTATGTGAAGGATGAATTGGCCGACAAGCACAATGAAAAATGAAAGCAAGGAATTGGAAGTAGTTGTGGGATATAGGAACACCACTTGCTTGCATGAAACAATTGTCAATATTTCAAGAGCTCCTTTATTAGAGTGAGTTATTGATCAATCACTTGGTGGATCCAATGCATATTTCAAGAATGTGAGAGAGAGGTTGTGAAAGACATTGATCAGAAAGAAGGAAACAAAAGGGCAAAGGGATGAATTGGAAGAGTGAAGCCATATGCAAGAGTTGTAGAAAATTACCAAGCCAAATGGAATAGTCTCACTACAAAGAGCTCCTAGGGTTCTCCACAAGATGGAAGAACAACACGTGAAGAAGGTGATTTCAAAGTTTTGGACACCTACTGTGTTGGTGCAAAAACAAGCCTACACACATTGGCTTGGACAATTGGAACCTTGGAAGGCTAAAACTTGAACCCTTGAAGGATGTATTTGTATGAACCATGAACCATAGAAACCAATGCTTAATTGGTTATTACCTTTTTATCCTATGTAAAAGTCTATATGACTTTAATCACTCATGTAATCACACCTAACTGAGAAAGTCGTGGAAATTTTGATTGATTGAATAGGTGAATGATTGAGAGAATATCTCATTCACTTTTAGGTACAAGATTCTAGGAGATTGACATGATTTTGAAATTCAAAATCTCACTCAATCTCTATATAATTTACAAGTCAAAAGTCGCGGGTAAGAGACACTCCTCCCGAGGCAATTCTGAGTCAATCATTGAGTGTGTGTGAGCTACACCATAGCCTACACCTCTGAGTACCATTGAGCATCACATTACATGCCAATGGGAATGTACAATCATTAGATTTAATCAATATACATATATTCATAGTCTCTGTTTTCTCTGAGTGACTACCTCCAACTCTGTCAACTTCAAAGGAGCATATCTCAAGATCTACTGAACCAAATTGGATGATTTCAAAGTGCATTGGATTCAGCTCAAAGTCTACTACACACCTACAAAGTTTCAAAGCTATTGGATCTACCATCACAGAGAGATCTCAGTCGGGGTGCTCACTGGTCTATGACTGTAAGTCTCCTAAAAAGTCGGGGGTACACCTTATTTTGCTAAAGTGATTTCTCTGAGTGTGGTTTATCATTTCCTTTCATTCCACTTGCAAATGGAAGCTTATTAAGCTAATTGAATATCCCTAGAAGGAATTTTGCTAATTGTAACTACACTGGTCACACTGAGCATAACACTGAGCAGGTATCAAGACCAAAATAGAAAGTTTTCAAGTCTTGTGATTTGCAAAGTAGTCTGTTTTGATCAAGTCATTACTCAAACCTTTTCCAAAGTACATATAGCATATTTTGGTGTCATTTGGAAGCTCAAGGAGTCTACTAAGCATATCTGGAGTCAAAGGAGGGCAGGTGTGAAGCAGGTTTTGCAGCACCAACTGATCTTCTGAGTGCATCCAACCATCACATCCAACAGTGGTATCAGAGCAAATAAGGTAATCATGGGTGATGGTTTCCCTTCCTTCATTGACAAATTGGACAGAAATAATTACCAGGCTTGGTCATTGAGAATGAAGACCTATCTACAAGGGAGAAGCTTGTATGGATACATTTCAGGAGATGAGGAGTTGCCCTCATTCAAGACCAGAGGCCTACCTACAAAGGATGAACATGAAAGGCTCAACCAATGGTGTGCAAAAGATGCTTTGGCAAGGTCATATCTTCTAAACTCTATTTCTGATTTCCTTCTACCTCATGTAAGGAATTGTAAGACTTCCCAAGAGACTTGGGAAACCTTGTCAACATACTTTTCATCAAGCACAAGGGCCAGAAAGAATCAGCTATGGATTGAGTTTACAACTCTTAGGAAGCAATCAAAACAATGTGTCTCAGATTTTGTCACCAAAGTCAAGGACATTGCAGATCAACTTGCAAGTGTTGGAGAAGAAATTGAGGAAGAGCAAATAGTCAGACAAGTGATCAATGGACTAAAGGCAGATGAAAAGTGGGAGAGCTTTACCACAGCAATGGACTTATACATGGACATCCAAGCACCTGATCTAACAACTCTGATTGGACAACTCTTTACACATGAAGCAAAGATCACAAAGAATGGAGAGCAATCAAAAGGTAACAATCCCTCTGCCCTATATACTGATAAGAAGACTAAAGACAAGGGTAAAAGCAAGAAGGTTGATGAAGAAGGCTCTACCTCCCAAGCAAACTATGCAGGGAGAGGTAGATCTTCTAGAGGTAGGGGCAGAGGAGGTAAGTCAGGTAGGGGGAGACCCTATAACCAATCTCCATGCAATATTTGTGGCTTGTCTAACCATACTACAGATGAATGCTACAAAAACTACAAGAACCAAAGAGGAAGAGGTCACCAAAGAGGAGGATACTCTCAAGGCAGAGGCAGATTCAACCAATCTCAAGGCTACCATGGCTACAACAATAATTATAACAACAACTACAATCACAATGGCAACTATCAAGGTGGATACAGGAATAGGAAAGACTACAACAATTATGCAGAGGAGCAAGATGATTCCTTGTTGATTATGAACATGACATCTAAATCAGGTATCAATGATGATCACTTATTCTATATTGATTCAGGTTGCTCTAACCATGTAGCTGGAAATGTTGCCTTACTCTCTGATTTGGAAGAACCCAAAGGCAAGCACCAAGTGCAGACAGGTGATGACACTAAACATTCATTTGTTAAAGTAGGCAATGTCAAAACAAGTGATGGTAATCAGAATTTACTAAGCAGAGTGTTGTATGTTCCAACAATCACCAAGAATCTGATGAGTGTAGGTCAGATTGTAGAAAAAGGTCTACAGGTCAGGTTCACTCAACATGGTGCATATGTGGAGGATCCAAGACATGGATTCAGAAGGATAGCCAAGGGAGAAAAATCAGGTAGGTTGTTTACCTTTGAACTTGAAGACACTAAGAATATTGCTTTGTACAACTATAAAGACCAAACCCTATCAGAATTGGAGATTTGGCACAAGAGATTAGGTCACATTGGAGAGAGGACTATAAAACAAATGAGCAGGGATCAATGTGTGCTTGGGATACCTAATGTATCCAAGCAACACATGATATACAAGTGTGGGGCTTGTCAATTTGGTAAGTCACACAGATTGCCCTATACCAAGAAAGGTTTTATGCATGAAGATTATCTGGAATTGGTGCATACAGATGTTTGGGGACCTAGCAAGGAGCCATCCATATCTAGATCAAGGTACTATGTGTCCTTTATTGATGACTATAGCAGGTGGACTGTTTTATACTTCATGAAACATAAAGATGAAGTATTTAATTGTTTCAAAAGGTATCTTGCATTAGTTGAAAATCAAACAGGTAGACATTTGAAGAGGCTAAGGTCAGATGGTGGTGGAGAATACTTCTCCAATGACTTTGAAGATTTCTTGCAGGAAAGAGGCATCAAGAGGGAGATTACTACAAGGTACTCACCTGAACAAAATGGGGTAGCTGAAAGGAGAAATAGACTCATTGCAGAGACAGCTAGGTCTATGCTTAATGAGAAAAAATTGCCAAATTATCTTTGGGCAGAGAGTGTATCTACTGCCACATACTTAATCAACAGGTTGCCATCAAAGACACTTGATGGAATGACACCCTATGAGGCTTGGCATGGTAAGAGACCATCTCTGGATCATTGTAAAATCTTTGGGTGTGTTGCATATGTGCATATTCCCTCACAGGTAAGGGGAAAGCTAGACCCTAAGGCTGAAAAGTGTATCTTCATTGGTTATGATTTGAACCAAAAGGGATACAGGTTCTATAACCCCTCAAACAAAGGCTTCAAGGTAAGCAGAGATGTCATATTTGATGAAAATGATTCATGGTATGAAAATGAGTGCAGGAAAGTTAGCCTACCTTATGACATAGAAGAAGACTTTCCAAAGCTTATCAGGCAAGAACCAATTCAGAAAGAGGACACAAGCTCAGATGATGAAGACACCATCAACATTGAAGAGTTCAAAGCTTGGAAATCCAAAGGGAAGATGAAGATGAAGCAACTAGAAGATAATCCAGAATCCTCAACTCAAGCTATGAGGAGATCTCAAAGAGAAAAGAAGAAACCTATTAGGTATGGGTATGATACTTCACTTGTAACCAAGCACTCTGTATATCTTGCAAAGGATCTCTTGAATGAAGAACCAGGTACATTTGAGGAAGCAATCACTAAACCAGAATGGAAGGAAGCAATGGATGAAGAAATGGAGGCTCTCAAGGAGAGTGATACTTGGGATTTGGTACCCAAGAAGGACTCCATGAAGGTGATAGGATCCAGATGGATCTACAAACTCAAGAGGAACTCAGATGGTACAATAAACAGGTATAAAGCTAGGTTGGTAGCCAAGGTTTTTGCACAGACCCAAGGCATTGATTATGAGGAGACATTTTCTCCTGTGGCCAAGATGCCAACTATCAGAGTTATGGTGAGTGTAGCTGCATCCAAGAATTGGAACATGTACCAATTGGATGTGAAGAATGCATTCTTGAATGGATGGATATCTGAAGAAGTCTACATGTCACAACCACCTGGCTATGAGGATCCCAATAAGGTAAATCATGTTTGTAAATTGAAGAAGGCTTTGTATGGATTGAAGCAGGCACCTAGAGCATGGAATTACAGGTTGACAACCTATCTCCTAGATCAAGGATTTGTGATGAGTAAAGCAGATACTTCATTGTTTATAAAGAGGAACAATTCAGAGGTAATATACTTGTGTGTCTATGTTGATGACATCATTATTACAGGAAATGATGTTCAGGGAATAAGACACATCAAAGGACAGATGATGAAAGAATTCAAGATCAATGATCTTGGATTATTGAAGTACTTCCTAGGACTTGAATTAGTCTACACAAATTCAAGTATCTTTATTACTCAGAAGAAGTACATTCAGGACATGGTCAAGAAGTTTAATTTGCAGGAAGCTAAAGTCTCAAACATTCTTATGGAGGTCAACCACAAACTCAGTGCACATGAAGGAGAAGAACTCAAGGATATTACAGGTTACCAAAGTTTGGTAGGTAGTCTAAATTATGCTACCTTAACCAGGATTGATATATCATATGGTGTTAGTGTACTTAGCCAATTTATGCACAAACCAAGAATACCACATTTGGAGGCAGCCAAGAAGATAGTAAAGTACCTAAAGGGAACACAAAATCATGGTTTGTACTTTCCATATTCATCAGACATTGATATTAAGGTATACTCAGATGCAGATTGGGCAGGTTGCAAGGATGACAGGAGAAGCACATCTGGTTACATATGTTTTGCAGGTGATAAACCAATTTCTTGGTCATCCAAGAAACAACCCACAGTAGCATTGTCATCTACTGAGGCAGAGTACAAAGGACTAGCCAATGCCACTCAAGAAGCCATATGGTTGAAGCTATTATATTCAGAATTGGGCCTATACACAAGTCCACCAATCATATTTGGTGATAACACAAGTTCTCTTCACCTAGCAGCTAATCCAATTTATCATGCTATGACAAAACACATAGAGGTTCACTACCACTATGTGAGGGAGAAGTTACTTAGCAAAGAAATTCAATTATCATATGTGTCTACTAATATACAATGTGCAGATTTGCTTACTAAAGCTCTGGATGGAAGCAAGCTATGCAGATTTAAATCCATGATTGGATTGCAGGAAATAATTGAAGACTAAAGATGAAGACTTGAGCCAAAGTGTTTGGCTTGAGGGGGAGCTGTTGGTGCAAAAACAAGCCTACACACATTGGCTTGGACAATTGGAACCTTGGAAGGCTAAAACTTGAACCCTTGAAGGATGTATTTGTATGAACCATGAACCATAGAAACCAATGCTTAATTGGTTATTACCTTTTTATCCTATGTAAAAGTCTATATGACTTTAATCACTCATGTAATCACACCTAACTGAGAAAGTCGTGGAAATTTTGATTGATTGAATAGGTGAATGATTGAGAGAATATCTCATTCACTTTTAGGTACAAGATTCTAGGAGATTGACATGATTTTGAAATTCAAAATCTCACTCAATCTCTATATAATTTACAAGTCAAAAGTCGCGGGTAAGAGACACTCCTCCCGAGGCAATTCTGAGTCAATCATTGAGTGTGTGTGAGCTACACCATAGCCTACACCTCTGAGTACCATTGAGAATCACATTACATGCCAATGGGAATGTACAATCATTAGATTTAATCAATATACATATATTCATAGTCTCTGTTTTCTCTGAGTGACTACCTCCAACTCTGTCAACTTCAAAGGAGCATATCTCAAGATCTACTAAACCAAATTGGATGATTCAAAGTGCATTGGATTCAGCTCAAAGTCTACTACACACCTACAAAGTTTCAAAGCTATTGGATCTACCATCACAGAGAAATCTCAGTCGGGGTGCTCACTGGTCTATGACTGTAAGTCTCCTAAAAAGTCGGGGGTACACCTTATTTTGCTAAAGTGATTTCTCTGAGTGTGGTTTATCATTTCCTTTCATTCCACTTGCAAATGGAAGCTTATTAAGCTAATTGAATATCCCTAGAAGGAATTTTGCTAATTGTAACTACACTGGTCACACTGAGCATAACACTGAGCAGGTATCAAGACCAAAATAGAAAGTTTTCAAGTCTGTTATCATTACTCAAACCTTTTCCAAAGTACATATAGCATATTTTGGTGTCATTTGGAAGCTCAAGGAGTCTACTAAGCATATCTGGAGTCAAAGGAGGGCAGGTGTGAAGCAGGTTTTGCAGCACCAACTGATCTTCTGAGTGCATCCAACCATCACATCCAACATACTGTATGCATGAGGTGTCTAAAGACTGCCTTCACATGGAACAAAAATCTCAGAGGGCTCAAGTCTCATGATTGGCACAAGTTTTTCTAGTTTGTGCTCCTTGTAGCTGTGAAAGATTGTCTTTCCGATGATGTGTGAACAACCATTTAATTATTTCCTTGGTATGATGGATCTCATCTAAAGAGGTAAGGAGAGATAACATAGATAGTGCCAAACTCAATCCTGTAGAGGTTGTCTGTATGGTTGAAAATTTTCCACAAGCATTCTCACAATTCAGCTTCATTTATTGGTTCATGTGGTTGACAAAGCTGCAGTAGCAAGAACTATTCATAGAGAATGGATGTTCTTCTTAGAGTGGTTCATGAAGACACTAAAAGGGTTTTTTTGTTAGAGAGCATGTCCAGAGGGCACCATGGTAGAGGGTTGGCTCTTACAAGAGGTTTTGATATTCATAACAGAGTTTCTAGGCATGCTAGACCCAGAAATGTCTTCCTTATGGTGCGACGATGAAGGTGTGCATCTCTTAGGCCATGAGCCCTAGGTCAAGGGAGCCAAAGAAAAATGGATGTTATTTTCAAAGAGAAGGCAATGAAGTTTTGCATCATTAACTCAGAGCCCATGCAAAAGTGGTTGTAGAGATGTGAGCTTATTAAAGAGGCAAACACACACGAAAGAGCTCAATTTCAAAAGAATCACTCCACTCGCTCTTTGCCTCTTTTGGAAATTATTTGACCTCTTCTAGCCTTTCCGATGAGCAAATCGCTAGATGCAACCATTTCACAAGCAAAGATAGTGGGTGATGATATCTCTAAAGAAAAGGAGGAACTTGCAAAGGGGTGTGATTGGGAGATAATGCTCTCAAACATTTCAAATTACTTATTTATTAATCTTATGCATTATTTTGAACATCATAATGCAATCCATTTTATGTGTTATTTAGTATTACAAATACGGTGCACTATGATCTCATGGACAACACTTTCGGATTGCACACATTAATGAAAATAGTTCTACTTTGATAGTGGGGTGATGGTCAACTTTCTCCAAAGAAGTAGAGCTAGTGCAAGAGACAAAAATGACCAAGAAGGTCAACTCGAGTATTGTGTGGAGTGATCCAAGGTATCTTGAAGCTATCATTCAAGAGGGTTGAATACTTTCTCTTTTATGTGAAGTGGTTCAAAGTAGTCATTGCTAGAAGAAACGCAACAATGAGGCAGAACAAGAGTGATCTGCTTCAAGTAGACTCCACAAAGCTATGGATGGATGAAAGAGACACATTTGTACTTCCTGAAAACTGTGAGTAGCTTGTCTTTACACTAGTTCCAAAAGAACCGTAGTGGCTATTTCCTTTACAAGTCACTCCAAATTTTTGAGGAGGTGGACATAGAAGAAGTTCCATCTACAGTTGACTCTATGATGCATGCGATAGTCAAAGAGAAAGACATCATTGTCCTAGAAGAAGAGACCTTTGAAGAAGACTAGGTACATGAGGAGATAAGGGATGATATGATGTATAAGGATGATGATCAGGAAGGGGTAGCCATACCAAGAGATCTGGAAGTCATGAATGTAGAGATAGATATTCTCTCCATGTCAGATCTCCAAGAGGATGCTAGAATAGTGGACTTATGAAGCAAGCAATTGTACGTACTTATTGTTGTTTACAATGAAATGAATTCTTAGTCCCACGCTTTTCTAACTCTATTACATTTTCTTTGTAGATTGCTATTTTTTTGTATTACCATTATTATTTGTATGCTAATTATTTGAGTTATCTATTACAGAGCACAATGGGAGGTAGTCCACCGCTCAGCATGAATTCCATGACAAAGGAGTAGTTTCTATAGTTCATATCTCAAGCACTTGCCACTTGTTCAGCTGCCACATCATAGTATTGGGTCTCTCAAAGGACTATTCCCATTGAGGGTAGTCCCTTTAGTAGGACTACTCCCACGATGGCACTCTCTTTGGTGGGACTACCAGTGCCAATGGCACTCCCTTCAGTGGTACTCTTGGCTTTATAAGTCTACCATAGCTCTCTTCTCAGCCTTCCCCTAGTGGCTCCAATAGTCAACATGTGTGCAAGTGTTCGATACCACAACACAATTCAAGTGCTTGCTTGTCTCATTCATCTCCGTCGGGTTCAAGGTCACATTCTAGAGGAGCGGGTTCCAAAGGAGGGTCCATAGGTGGCTTGTCTTGTTTGGCTGGGTCATATTCGAGGTCTATGGTGTCATAAAGAAGCACATATTCGAGGTCTATGGTGTCATAAAGAAGCACAGTTGGGTGGATCAACTCCAACTATTGGTTCCCAAAATCTCACCACATGCAGGGTGCTTCTTAACTCATTATCTATTGGTTGGTGACTCAAAGAAGATAAAAACCAATTAAGAATTTTCATTTCTAGCTCCCATTAGTAGAAATCTTGTCATAACCTCTTGTTTTTGTTTTGAAATAAGAAATTCATCATTCATCAATAATCAAACTCAATCTTTATAGAATTACACTGCATACATTCAAAATATGGTTAATCACTAAACTTGTCACAACATTTAGGTTATATCAAAATGCAAAAGTTTTCCAAACTTCGATCCATTGAGTGATATCACTATGTTTTGTAGAATGAAACGATCTCATATGATATGACACTTTCTGAAAGCACATAAGAAATCTACTTCACAAAAAAAATCAGATCATTTTGTATGTTTTTAGCACAATATGTGGCTGAAAATGTTATAATAGACCATAGCAAATATTTGAGAAAAATATAATATAGAGGTACTGTGATTTATGATTTGAATGGTGTCGGGAGTACGGGAATGCTCGATTGGTGGATAAATTCAACCGCCTTGTTCAACGGCTCATGCATGGTGCTAGCTAGCAACTCAAGTAATAGAAAAGAATTCCAAGACCACGGATCACATAATTTTGCAAAGAAAATGAATTAGAGACACAAATTCATCATGCTTGGTCAGCTGGTTTTTTTTACTGCTAAGAAATAAAACTTGAAATATGTATCGTGTCATTGTCTCACTTTCACAAGATAAATGATTGGCATGTTTCGATGATAAATTTAAAAAAATAGCTTGTGCACATACATATAATGTTCATCCTTTGAAATATTTCTATTGAAGGCTTTTAATCGACATATTTTAATAGAACTTCATAAATGTTGATTCCATAAAAGTGCTCATATGGAAATGCTTCAAAACATATAGAATTTATTGGAGTGTTGGCAGATGCGTGATCGGATCAAAGTTTCTATTTTCAAGGCGCAGAATTTCAATGGCCAAGTTTCTATTTTTATAAGGTAAGAACTCTTCTCCAACAAACACACTCAAAGCACTTTTGCTAAACATGTAGTGAGAAGTGTCGCTAAAAAAACGATGATTTATGAGTTGCCAAAATCTAAAAATAATGCTTAAACAGATCATTTCTTCAATCTTTGCCCTTCAATGCTCATGTTGCTCACAATGTTCTCTAAATTCTCATGGGAAATTGCATGGACATTTATCTGAATCTGTTCCTCTTCTCACACTTTCTCATTCACGGATCTTTGTTTACTTCAGTTTTGGAGCATTTAGTAATCACCGTTTGGTCTTCTTCTTATAATATGCTACAATAGGTGGTTTATCATCTAGCATCTTGAAAAGCAACTCTTCCTTTTGAACTTCTTCAATGAGTTACACTTGAATCAACTTTGAAGGTCCTCTGCAAGGGCCTTGTTCTAATAAGAGATATCCCAATTTGCATTTTGGGTTTAAGTTTCTGAATGTCAAATCTTTGTCTCAATCCTTGTTCCTCGTAATCTCTTTGGGAGATAAGATCTCTCTGACATCCACCCTCACCAAACCTGCACAGCATTTTGATGGGCCAACTTGAAATTAAACATATAATAGTATCAAACTCTTATATATATATATATATATATATATATATATATATATATATATATATATATATATATATATATATATATATATATATATATATATAAGAAAATCAAATTTATCATTTTTTCATGCAAGATGCTCATGGAATTTATTTAATTTCAATCTAGTATTTAGGATATATGAAATCACAAAGTTACAAACCATAAACCATTTTGATCAAGAAATCATCAATCTAAATTCCAATTTATAAATAATTCTTCTTCATTCATTCAAAATCAGGTTTTTTTAATATAAGTAATCACATCTAAGCAATCAAACATGTCAAAGAAATCAATGAGACCTACTATACAAACATGCACCTTGTTTGCCCAATTTCTAATCACTAGATGTGTTTGCCACAACTAGCTTTTCATATCCAATTCATAATTTTTATTGTCAGCTTCAACTTCATACAAGTGTCATTTGTAAACTTCATGTAGGTGATATTCATAAATACATTTTTGGGGTGAAGGAAGGTATAAACTTCCATCTTCATATAGGTGAAATTCAAAAATATATATTTGGGATGAAAGAAGGTATAAACCTCTGTCTTCATATAAGTGAAATTCATAAATACTTTTTCGGGATGAAAGAGCGTATAAACTTTTGTTTTCATTTTTTTTATTTTTTTATTTTTACATTTGTAATGTTTTGTTTTAAGAGGAAAGGCTAAACCTCTTATTCTGAGCTAAGGATCTAGATGCATGTAGGAGAAAGACATAGGATCTCACAGACAAGAATCATGTATCTATATGTTCATACATATATAAAAAATACTTTCATCATTTGAAATGAATTGCAAATACCTTTTGTTCATATCAAATCCCTACTCAATTCATAAAATAGAAACATAAATCAAGTTTTGTATTCCTATTTTGGCTAAATAGATCACACTCATAATTTGATAATCCAATTTCTAGATTATTAATTATATTTGTTGTCATTGTTTGCATATGATATGCATAAATAAATTACATAGAAAATTTAGATCATAGATAAATACCACCTAGAAATTACCTTGATCTTCAATCATCTCTCTTGAAATATCATAAAATCTTCTTCATAAAATTTTCATCAAAACATCTTTAATTTGAGTGTTCAAATCATCATCCAATCCTGTTGGTAATCATAAAACTACAAACTACAAGATAATTAATTTTCATCATCAATCATATTTCATCATAAATTTCATCATATCATAATCATCATATTTTTCTTCATATTTTTCAAACATGTTTTTCATCATATTTTTATATATATTTGTCATATTTTTCATATTTTCATCATATTGTTATAAAAATGAAAACACATCTTCATCATATTTTTGTCACAAAAAAATCATCTTTTTCATTATAATTTTTTTGGTAAAAGAAAAACCATATTATTCACCATTATTTGCAAACATATTGTTCATATATTGTTAATCATATTTTTGTTCAAATTTATTTTTGAAAGCAAATCATATTTTCATCATACTTGTGGTAAAGAAAAAATTCAGATTTATTCTATTCTTCATCATTTGTTTTTTGGAAAAAGAAACAATCATATTTTATATGAAAAAATTATCATGAGAATATCATTTTTTTAGCAAAGAAAAATCATTAAAAAAAATTCATATAATTTCATAGAAAATTATCATGAGAAATTCATTTCTTTGTAAAAGGAAAGCACAAACAATTAGCACATAAATCTTTTGAAAGCAAAGCTTTATCATAAAATTTTAATAAATTTATCAAACATTGAAAATATTTAGGAGGAATTTTCATAATGTAGACCTCAAAATCCAAGATTTGGTATCAAAGTAGGTCGTCGCTTCATCTAGGGCATCATCGACACCCATCCGGTTGCAATCTCAGAATCACACAAAATCATGACCTGAGCTTGTTTCAGCCTCCAAATGCACTAGTAATTTCATCTTCTTTTTCCAAAGATATATACAAGTTTTGATTCATTATTATAAGTGCTTCGAAGTTTGCTACAAGTTTAGCAAAACTCCATAGGATAGCTTTATTCAACTTTTTGAGATAGAGTCATTTTTCTACATCAGTGTATTTTAGTTAGTGGCCATGGCTAAAAGCAGTGATGTAATTCTGTATGTTGGTTGTTGAGGATAAGTTGGACGGGACCAATTACCCATTATGGGCTTATATGATGCATCATGTATTGGTTGTAAAAGGACTGTGGAATATTATGCAAGGTGTTGAAAAACCTCCTATTACACCTGAAAATATAGTTGTTGAAGGTGATGCAGACAACGTTGAAGATGACGAGATTCTTCTTGTTCCTATTTGTGCTACGATTCCTGTTGCACCTACTATAGAGCAAATTTGTTGGGATGGTAGAGATGCTTAGGCACATCTATTGATAGCTTTGTTTGTCAAACGTGCCATTATTCCTCACATTTGCTCTTGCTAAACAACTAAGGATGCTTGGGATACAATTACCACTTTATATCAGGCAAGGAATGATGCTCCTATTGCTTACCTCCAGAAATAGTTTGAGAGTGATCACATTAATGAAGGTGATTCCATGGACATTTTTCTAACAAAGATCAAATATTTAAAAGAACATTTGATTTCTGCTGATGAAGTCTTGCCTGAGAGTTAACTTGTGTAGACTATTCTGAATGGTCTTCCCGATTCATATCAAAGTTTTGATTCTACTCTTTGTTTTATGATGAAAGGCAATCCAAATGCCTTAACATTTGAGGAGTTAGTCTCTGTTCTATTGTAGGAAGATGAGTCTAGGTAGAACAGGTCCATTATGCGTGTTGCAGATCAAGCTCTTCTAACTAGTTAGAAGGGAAAAGGTAAATGGAGCTCTTCTATTAGTAAGAAACAAATTACTAATTCTGCAGAATCAAAGAAGGATGACAGAGACAAGAAGAAAATAGAAAAGCAGAAATTGTTTTGTAAAAACTGTAAAGCAAATGATCATGTCATAAAGTGTTGTCCAAAATTGGTTGCTAAAGAGGTAAGGAAAAAAGAGGCTGGAATGGTTGTTGCAGAGGCCTCTAGACCCAAAACAGAGTCTGCTAGCCTTGTGTAGAATGAAGAATGGGCATTTAGCACTGTTTGGAGTTTTGACCCATCTTCACATGAACAATGTATGTCTGTAGTAGACTAAGATGTTTGGTACTTTTGATAGTGGGGCAACCAAACATATTACCTTGCAGTGTAGTTTCTTCACTTCACTTGAGCCTGCCCCAGCAGGGAATACTATCACATGTGCCAACAACTCCTCTTATCCTGTTATGGGAGTTGGTAAGATCATTCTGACTACTGTTGATGGTAGTTCTTTTACATTGTCAGATACTTTATTTGTGCCAGGGATCAAGAAGAATATGTTATGAGTTTTCGCTTTAGCCAAGATTGGCTTGGTTGTGAAATTTGTTGATGACAAATATACTATTCATGATCTGTCAAATGGCGATGTCATTATTTCTTCTAACATTTTATATCATGGGATGTATAAGCTCATAAACTATGAAAAATCTGTGTTCATCATCTAGCGTCTTGAAGAGCAACTCTTCCTTTTTGTTGGTGCATGACAATCATCAATTGAAGAATTATGGAGGAATGAAGTCAAGGAGTCAAGAAGAAAACAAAGTCAGATGGTTGAAGGAAGGACATGTTCAGAAAATCCAAAGACATGTACACATATGTACATTAGCTGACTTATACCTTTGTCTAGTCATACACTTGTATATATTCATCTATAAATATGATGGAAAATGTCGGGCAAGTAGAGCAGAAGAAGATTAGAGAATAGGGAGAGAGAAACTAGTGTCATTAGACACATTTGAAGAGAGTGAATTATCCATCCTCACTTGTATGTAAATTTTCTGAAGAAATCGAAAAACTTGCGCCCGATGTTTAGCAGTCTGCTCCTTCTGTGTTTAATCTTTTGAGAAATCCTTCTGCACGTGTCTAAGTCCATAGCTAATCTATCTATGGCTAAAATTTGAGAGGTTAATTGTAATCAGGCTGAGAGAATTTTGGTTAGGAACATTCATATGTAAGATTGTTCTAAGAGTCGAAGAATCTGGCGCACATTTCATCTTCAATGAAATGATCATTACTCAGTCCACAGTGTAAAGTTTTACACAAATGAGGGCTTAAAATCTAAGTTGGAAGGTAAGCCATCTATGGCTAAAAGATCTTGATCAAACGGGTTCAGAGCTGGGAGAACCAAAACTAAGAAGTTGCAGGTGTCAAAGTCGCCATTGCAGAGAAGCACTTTCAGACATAGGTAAAGTGTTTCACACATTTCTCAGTGTGTACTTAATCTTTTTTGAGAGATTTAACTTGGCAAAGTTGTGCAACCTCAAGGCGAAGTGTTGTGCAAAGTTTTATCAAAAACTTTACAGAATTGATTAGTCAATGAGTGACTAATCTGCAGCAGACTTTTCTGAGAAGTTGGTTTTTTCAGAACTTTCAATATTTCTGATAATTTGGTGGATGATCTCTAAGTTTGGTGGAGTCTAAGGTTAACCTTGATATAGAGGTGATCTAACTTCAAGGTTAACTTGTTCTTTTGGAGATTAACACTCTCCATCAGTGGTATCAGATCAGGTTGTGTCAAAATTGAAGTGAAGGAGATTTCGACTATTGCAGAAATACAAAACTTTACATTTCGAAGGTGCAAAAGGTCAAAGTGTGAAGAAAGATTAAAGGAAGACATACAAAGAGTATCAAAAGGATCAGAAGGAGCAACATTCGAAGTAAAGGTACATTCATTATCTGTAAAGGTTAAAGATTTGAAGCTACAGGTGAAGTAAAGATGGGAGATAGTCTCCAAATTGAGAAGTTGGATAGAGAGAACTATCCTGCATGGTCTATGAGGATGGAAGCTCATCTTATGAGCAAAGATTTGATAGGATATATCACAGGAGATGAAGAAAAGCCAGAATTCAGAGATCCTAGTGTTCCAACTAGGGAGGAGCTTGCAGATTTGAAGAATTGGATGAAGAAGGATGCTCAAGCAAGAAGCATCATCTACATGGCAGTCAATGACTATTTGCTTCCTCACATTAGAGGACTTGAAAGTGCTTGTGACATTTGGAATGCTTTGGAAGAGCATTTCCAAAATACAACCAAATCAAGGAAGGCTTCACTATGGGCAGAGTTTACTACCTTCAAGAAGAAGGCCTCACAATCAATCTCTGATTATGTGACAAAGATGAAGGACATTGCAGATTCTTTAGGTGCAGTGGATGAAGATATTGAAGAAGACAAATTGGTAAGACAAATACTCACAGGACTAAGAGGAGATGAGAAATGGAAGCCTTTCATTTTATCTACAGAACTTTCATTAGATCACTTTACTCCTGATTTGAATCAATTGTTAGGTCATATGCTAACTTTTGAGAATGATATCAAAGGAGATGTTGATAAGAGTGCAGGTCATGCAATGTATTCTAAAGACAAGAAGAAAGCCAACAAAGGAAAGCAACAATCAGGTGAAGAAGAAGGTACTTCAAACCAAGCAAACTTCATGAGAGGAAGAGGAAATGGCAGAAGTAGAGGAAGAGGCAGAAACAACAAAGAGAATGTAAGAGCTTGTTGGATATGTGGTAAGACCAATCATCTATCTCATGATTGTTGGCATAATAATCAAAACAATGGTAATTATCAGAACTTTAATCAAAGAGGAAGAGGAGGTAGATTTCAGAGAGGAAACTTCAGAGGTAGAGGTGGTAGGAATTCTTTTGGAAGAGGTGGAGGAAGAAGCTTCCAAAATCAATCCTATAATAGCACCTACTACAACTATGCATCAGATCAAAAGGAGGATTCAACTCTCATTATGAATACATGTGAAACTTCACATGAGGACATGAGAGTGTTTTATATTGATTCAGGATGTAGTAATCATTTGAGTGGAAATATTGCTTTGATGACTGACCTAGATCATAATGCAATCAATCATACAGTACAGACAGGTGATAATACAAAGCATAAGGTAAAGTCAATTGGTTCAGTCAAGGCTAAGGATGGGAGCACTCTTCTGAGTAAGGTACTTTATGTTCCCACAATTCCAAAGAATTTGATCAGTGTAGGTCAAATTGTGGAAAAAGGTTATGAGGTAAGGTTCACAAATGATGGAGTTTATGTGGAAGACCCTAGTCAAGGGTATAAACAAGTTATTGCAGGAAAGAAAGAAGGAAGGCTCTTCACATTGAAGGTACAAGGAAATGTTGGACATGCTATGTTCACATATGGAGAGCAGAAGGTGTCAGAATTGGATCTTTGGCACAAAAGACTTGGACACTTTAATGAAAGAGGTATCAAAGAAATGATTAACAATGATTCAGTGCTTGGAATGCCTAACATTGCAGGTCAACACATGACATACAGATGTGAGGCATGTCAATTAGGTAAGGCTCATAAGCAATCCTACTCCAAGCATGGGTTTATGTATTCAGAAAGACTTGAATTGGTGCATACAGATGTGTGGGGTCCTTCAAAGGACTTTAGTATAAATGGTTCAAGATATTATGTCATATATGTTGATGATGCTACCAGGTGGATCACAATTTATGTGATTAAGGAAAAGTCAGAAGTGTTTAATACATTTAAACACTATCATGCATATGCAGAAAGGATTACAGGTCAAAAATTGAAGAGACTAAGGTCAGATGGAGGGGGAGAGTATTTTTCAAATGAGTTCAATGATTATTTGTGGAATGCAGGTATAAAGAGAGAAGTTACTTGCAGGTACTCTCCTCAACAAAATGGGGTAGCAGAAAGAAGAAATAGGACTCTTGTTGAGTTTGCAAGGTCCATGATGAAAGAGAAGAATTGCCCAAATTATTTGTGGGCTGAGGCTGTTAATACAGCTACATATTTGGTTAATAGATTGCCTTGTAAAGCTTTGCAGGGTATGACACCATATGAAGCTTGGTGGGGTAAGAAACCTACCTTAGATCATTGCAGAATATTTGGATGCTTGGCATATGCATATGTGCCATCTCAATTGAGGCATAAGTTGGAGCCTAAGGCAGAGAAGTATGTATTCATTGGTTATGATGATAAGCAAATGGGATACAGGTTGTGGAGTCCATCCACAAAGCAATTTATTGTATCCAAGGATGTTACATTTGATGAGCAAGGTACTTGGTATGCAGGTAAATATAATGTACATGCAGATGATGAAGAAGTAGTGGAACAAAGGAAAGGTAAAGCAAAGGTTCAATTACTTGATGAAAGTGAGAGTAATGAAGTGCAGATTGAAGTTGAAGAGAGGCCAAGGTTTGATCCAGAATGTGATGAACCAGAGACCTCAAGAAGTGCAGAAGTTAGGAGATCATCTAGGCACAAATGGCAACCTACAAGGTATAGCTATGACACTTCATTCTTGACTACTAAAGATTATGCTTATTTGGTAAAAGCAGATGAAGACCCTTCTACATATGAAGAAGCCAAAGGGAAGAAGAATTGGGAAGATGCTATGCAAGAGGAGTATGATGCATTGATAGAGAATCAAACATGGGATTTGGTTCCTAAACCTAATAGTCAGAAGATCATTGGATGTAAGTGGGTTTACAAAACTAAAAGATTTGCAGATGGAAGTGTGTCTAGGTACAAAGCTAGACTTGTTGTGAAAGGGTATGCACAGACATATGGAGTGGACTATGATGAGACATATAGTCCTGTGGCAAAGATGACAACCATCAGGACACTCATTGCAATTGCTGCTTGTAAAGGTTGGAAGTTGTCTCAATTAGATGTTAAAAATGCTTTCTTAAATGGTTACATTTCAGATGAAGTCTACATGGAGCAACCAGATGGGTTCAAAGATCAAGTGAGTCCAAATTATGTGTGTAAGCTCAAAAGAGCTTTGTATGGGTTGAAGCAAGCCCCAAGGGCTTGGAATTATAGGCTTGTGAAATTCTTGAATGATCTTGGTTTTCAAGCATCAAAGGCAGATAGTAGCTTGCTAGTCAAAGCAAGTGAAGATGGGTTCATTTATGTGTGTATTTATGTTGATGACATAATACTTACAGGAACAGATGATAAGGGGATACAAATGATCAAAAAGCAGATGGAGAAAGAGTTCAAAATCAGTGATTTGGGGAATCTATCATTCTTCTTGGGAATGGAGATCACTTATACTCAACATGGAGTATATGTGACCCAAGAAAGGTATCTTAAAAATTTGCTAACCAAATTTAAAATGGAAGATTGCAGGGTTGCACCTACACCTTTGGAAGTGAACCATAAATTGTCTAGGTTTGGAGGAGAAGAGTTCAGAGATATGAAACTCTATCAAAGTTTGGTTGGTAGCTTGATTTATGCTACATTGACAAGGCCTGACTTGTCATATGCAGTTGGTGTGCTTTCACAATTCATGCATTGTCCTAGAAAGGAACATTGGATTGCAGGACAAAGAGTACTTAGGTACATCAAGGGTACACTCAAAGAAGGGTTGTACTATGGGTTTACTTCAGATACAAGAATCAAGATATATAGTGATGCAGATTGGGCAGGTAATGTGGATGATAGAAGATCAACACATGGATACTTGTGCTATGTAGGAGACAAATTGATTTCATGGTGTTCCAAGAAGCAACATACAGTTGCTTTGTCATCTACAGAGGCAGAATATAAAGGTATGGTGGAAGCTGCAAAGGAGGTAATATGGCTAAAGACACTTTTGAAAGTTTTTGATGTGATTCAGAGTACTCCTATTATTTGTGGAGACAATATGAGTTCATTATACTTGGCAGCTAATCCTGTATTTCATGCTAGAACTAAGCATATTGAAATACAGTATCATTTCTTGAGAGAGAAGGTCATTGAGAAAGAGATTGAAGTCATACACACTCCCACAAAAGATCAAGTTGCAGATATGATGACAAAAAGTCTAGATGGACCAAAACTACAAAGATTCAAGGATATGGCTGGAGTAAAGAAGATAGAGAAGAACCTCAATTAATGATTGAGGGGGAGCTGTTGGTGCATGACAATCATCAATTGAAGAATTATGGAGGAATGAAGTCAAGGAGTCAAGAAGAAAACAAAGTCAGATGGTTGAAGGAAGGACATGTTCAGAAAATCCAAAGACATGTACACATATGTACATTAGCTGACTTATACCTTTGTCTAGTCATACACTTGTATATATTCATCTATAAATATGATGGAAAATGTCGGGCAAGTAGAGCAGAAGAAGATTAGAGAATAGGGAGAGAGAAACTAGTGTCATTAGACACATTTGAAGAGAGTGAATTATCCATCCTCACTTGTATGTAAATTTTCTGAAGAAATCGAAAAACTTGCGCCCGATGTTTAGCAGTCTGCTCCTTCTGTGTTTAATCTTTTGAGAAATCCTTCTGCACGTGTCTAAGTCCATAGCTAATCTATCTATGGCTAAAATTTGAGAGGTTAATTGTAATCAGGCTGAGAGAATTTTGGTTAGGAACATTCATATGTAAGATTGTTCTAAGAGTCGAAGAATCTGGCGCACATTTCATCTTCAATGAAATGATCATTACTCAGTCCACAGTGTAAAGTTTTACACAAATGAGGGCTTAAAATCTAAGTTGGAAGGTAAGCCATCTATGGCTAAAAGATCTTGATCAAACGGGTTCAGAGCTGGGAGAACCAAAACTAAGAAGTTGCAGGTGTCAAAGTCGCCATTGCAGAGAAGCACTTTCAGACATAGGTAAAGTGTTTCACACATTTCTCAGTGTGTACTTAATCTTTTTTGAGAGATTTAACTTGGCAAAGTTGCGCAACCTCAAGGCGAAGTGTTGTGCAAAGTTTTATCAAAAACTTTACAGAATTGATTAGTCAATGAGTGACTAATCTGCAGCAGACTTTTCTGAGAAGTTGGTTTTTTCAGAACTTTCAATATTTCTGATAATTTGGTGGATGATCTCTAAGTTTGGTGGAGTCTAAGGTTAACCTTGATATAGAGGTGATCTAACTTCAAGGTTAACTTGTTCTTTTGGAGATTAACACTCTCCATCACTTTTGAACTTCTTCAATGAGTTACACTTGAATCAACTTTGAAGATCCTCTGCAAGGACCTTGTTCTAATAAGAGATATCCCGATTTGCGTTTTAGGTTACATTTTTTGAATGTCAAATCTTTGTCTCAATCCTTGTTCCTCTTAATCACTTTGGGATAGAAGGTCTCTCCTACAATGGTAGAAGAAGATCGGGAAAATAAATCAAAGACTCATTGAATATAAAAAACTTATAGGTAAATTTCATTATGCTCACTTCTATTTTCATCATCAACTCTTTCATCAACTTCAAATCCAAGTACCTTCATCTTTCCACATAAGCCTACTCATATGTAAAAAAATGAACAATCTATCCAGCTTCACTTATCACTAGAGAGAGGAGCCGCCCAAAGATGATTCTCAAAAGCGTAATCCACTAGAGGTTCATATCCGAAGTAAAGATCTCTCTCTCTCTCATGTGTTCATAGGAACAATTATTGCTTTCATCTGCTATTCCCTCCATCCAAATGTTGAAGCCCCTTCTTCACAATTGAAGATCTTCTCTTATTGCACAAATATGCCATACACTTTTTCGGTGATTTACACCCTTTTAGCCAACGATATAAGTAGGAGCATACCATTAATGGTTTAGCCACCTTCTCTATTAACAAAAATAAGGTAGTGATTGGAGATGTGCCACACAGATGCACAACATGCCTCAAATTCCTCCTCTCTAATAACAATTGTCTGGGTGAACTTCGAGGTCCATGGTGTCATAAAAGTGCATAGTTTTTTGTCTGGGTCAGGTTCGAGGTCTCGTTTGTGTGGGTTAGGTTCGAGGTCTGGGTCAGATGCGAGGTCTACTGTGTCATAAAGATGCAGAGTCTGCTTGATCAACTCCAACTGTTGGTTCCCAAATGTCGATGCATGCAAGGTGCTTCTAAATGGCTTGAGTATCGGTTGGCAGCTCAAAGAAGACAAAAACCAATTAAGAAGTTTGATTTATGGCTCTCATTGGTAGAAATCTTGGCATAACCTCTTGTTTTTGTTTTGAAACAAGCAATTCATCATTCATAGAAAACCACAACCAATCTTTATAGAATGTAAATTTCACAAGACTTAACATGAATAGCAATGAAAGCATGGGAAATATCAATCATTACAGTACATACATTCGGAATATGGAATCACTAAACTTGTCACAACCTTTAGCTTAGATCCGAAAGCACACAAGAAAGCTAGTTCACACAAAAAATCAGATCATCTTGTATGTTTTTAGCACAATATGTGGATGCAAATGTTATAGTAGACCATAGTAGATATTCGAGATAAATATAACACAGAGGTAATGTGATTTATGATTTGAACGGTAGAAGAAAATCGGAAAAATAAATCAAAGTCTCATCGATTATAAAAAAACTTACAGATAAGTTTCATTATGTTCACTTAACTTGTCATCATCAGCTCTTTTGTCAACTTCAAATCCAAGTATCTTCAACTTTCCATATAAGCTTGCCCATATGTAAACAATCGAACAATCTATTCATCTTCACTTATCAGCAGAGAGAGGAGCCACCCAGAGATGGTTCTCAAAAGCACAATCTGCTACAAGTTCATATCCGAGGTAGATCTCGCTCTCTCTCTCTCATGTGTTCATTCAGCTCAACCCCACAAAAAGAAAAATCCTTCCAGTGAGAAGCTTTTCAACAATGGCAATTGTTGCTTCTGCTTGAGCTCCTTGAACTAGCCGCATGATATGCCTCACCTATGGTTCTAACCTCGGCATAAGCAGTTGGATTAGTGTATTCAAGGACTGGAAAATTGTGTTCATTGTCTTGAATTCCTTCGTGATGACCAGCAAATGTTGAGGCAACACATATTTATTGTCCAAAACATCCACAGTATCTTTTTTTGAGCCCTCACAAAGGAGTCAATCAACTCTAGGGGAAATTCAAAGTATTCTCATAGTGTAAGCAATAAAGACCCCTTCATGTGCTTCTTCTCCTCATATGCTTCATCTTTATCTTTCTAATATCATCTGATTCTCCTTTGATGTTGATATTCCAATAGGTTTTGTTCTTCTCGCTTCATATTGTGTGTCAAATGAACTATCATAAACCAGAACCCATTCACCATCTTGAATCTTCTTGGGCCATAGTGGATGTTGTTTATCGAAGTAGATCTTGTTATTTCTTATTCATGCCTTTAGCTTCTCTTTTGCTTCCTTCAGTTGCTCTTGTCCCTGTTTTAGTTACTACAATCTCAAACATAACAATTCCTCTCTCAAGATATTAGTAATCCAAGATAAAGAAAACCATGTCAACACATTTGTTTCAATTGGAAATATTGGTTTTTGTGAATACATCAATTCCATAGGCATATATCCAGTCGTGCATGTACAAGTCATGTGATCAACCCACAAAGCAAGCGGTAAATATTTTGTTGATTATTTTTTCCTTCACAATCTTTTGCTAAAGCTTTCACTATCCTCTCTCTATTTTTCCATTTGCTTTAGGATGATATAGTGTGGTGAATGCCAATCAGATTCCATGCTTTTGGAAAAAATCTCTAGCTTTTTGTGCATCAAGTTCTCCACAATCATATACAACTTTCTCCACATAACCAAATCTACAAAAGACATCCTCTAGCAAGAATTTGCATACATTTCCCCTAGATTTGGTATGTAAAGCTCTATCATCCATATGATTAGTGAGATCCTTCCTAGCAAGTACAATATAAATTGTCTCATACATGAGTGCATTTGACATTGTTTACATGATGCAACATAAGAAAAAATATGTAAATACATTCTTGGTTACAAATATCTTTTCTTTATTTTTTCATATGTACCCATAAAACCTCTATGGCCTGTCTATAAAGATTCATGCAGATCTTTCATTATACTTCTTTGTAACTCCTTTGTTCAGACTACACGTTGTGGAAATTTGATTTTCCCTCAGGATGTCTCCATATCAGTCCATCTCATAAGAAAAAATAAAATGCATACTTCCATATAATTCTAAAATATCTTGAAGTCCAAGAAGTTCATGCAACCATTTTACTTAGATAATTTCCAATATCAAGCGATTTTTCATCATAACTAGCTTCATTAAATAATTCATGTACAAAGGATTTTGCTTCATAAGCAAGATTTTTAATTTCACCAATTCTTTCAAATTCAACTTGAAAGATCCCAATTAGCTACCTGCCACTCTCCTCCCAACCTTAAATAGCCCTTGCCCTTGGCACATCTAGAATCTTCTCTAAGGTCTAAACACTCCTCATACGGTCACTCTAAAGAGATGGAATAACCTCCAAGATTCGTGCTAGAGCCTTGGCTCCCCCGAGCTCTGGTCCTTAACTCGGCTAGGGTCCTCGACCAAATGCAAGTAGACCATGGAGGTTTAAATAAATCTAACACTCTCTCCCCCTTCTAGAGATCACTATCCTCAATGATCAAGGAAGGAAAGTGTTCGCAAATTAGAGTTGTTGATTCCCAAGTAGCATCTGTGAGTGGATAGCTAGTCCATGCTACTAAATACTCTAGTATGGAGTGATTTTGTAGCTTCTGCTCCCTTTTATCAAGAATGTGAAATGGAACATCTGGCTCAGATGCTCTAATTTTTAGAGCAACTAAACCATCGACACAATTCTCATCTCGAGAAATGTATGGTCTCAACTTGCTAACATGGAAAACTGCATGAACTTTGCAATTATCTAGCAATTGCAATTTATATGAGACATCACTAATCTTCTTGATTACTGTCCAAGGTCCACAAAATCTAGGGGATAACTTGGGTTTTTGATCCACTGTCAATGATGAACCAAGTGGAACATGTAAAAACACACGATCACCCTCTTGAAATATTCGTGGTGTACGATGTCGATCTACAAATGCTTTCATCCTTTCAGCAGCTTGTTGTAGATTGAATTGAGCTATTTTCAAATTAGCTTGCATATCTGTTAAAAACTATGAAGCACTTGGACATTTCCTGAGTAACCCAATGGTAGCTGGATTATGTGGAATAAATCCATAAATCACCTCAAAAGGTGCTAGCCTAGTAGTCTTGTGCTTCCAACTATTATAAGAAAATTCAACTAATGGGAGAAAACTATCCCAATCTGTTTTATTTTCTGAAACATATGCCCATAGCATATCTTCCAGTATCTAATTAACTCTTTCGGTCTACCCATCTATCTGTGGATGCTCTCCACTACTCATCTTGAGTTGAACTTGAAGCTTATTGAACACATGTTTCCAAAAATTTCCTGTAAATATGGGATCCCTATCTAAAACTATTGATTTCGGTAGACCATGTAGTCTAAAAATATTCTGAATAAATAATTTGGGACTTGCGGAGCCTCCACAGATTCTTTCGTAGGGATAAAGTGTGCCATTTTACTCAAACGATCAACCACTACAAGAATAACATTTTTCTATCGTGGTGTCTAGGTAAACCCATTATCAAGTCCATGGAAATACTATCCCAACAATATTGTGGTATCTCCAATGGATGTAGTAGACCTAGAGTACTAATCCTCTACTTTATTCACCTGACATTTAAAACATTGACTTACATAATCATCTCTAACCATCTTTGGCCACCAAAAAGTGCGTCTGATCAATTGCAAAGTTTTCTCAGTACCAGGATGCCCTGCACAAGGTACATCGTGGTTCTCAAAAATAACCTCTTTTCTAAACTTACCTTCTTGGGAATTATGCACACAAATCTTTCCCTTTCTTTTGAGAAAACCTTGCTCCACTTGAAAATTAGAGAATACTTTATCTTTATTATTTTGCGATAACTTATTGATTATAGACTGACAATAATCATCTTTAATTTGTGAATCTTTGATTTCTTTGGATCAAATTGCTATCAAGAACTGTGAAACTAATCTGATGTAAAATACAAGATAATGCATCTACAACTGTATTCATTTTTCCTTTTCTATATAGAATTTCCATAAGAAATTCTTGCATCAACTCAGCCCATCGAGCATGTCTCCCCCAAAGATTAGGCTGGGAACAGAAATACTTCAATGTATGATGATTTGTGTATACTTTAAAAGTTGCACCATACAGATAGTGTCTCCAAATCTTCAAAGCAAGAACTATTGCATATAAATCTTGTTCATGGACAAGCCAATTTCTCTAAGCTGGAGAAAGTTTCTTACTTTCAAAAGCTATTGGTCTGCCATCTTGAATCAAAACTGCGCCAATTGGGATGCCACTAGCATCGGTTTTCTATTTCAAATGGTTTTTGGGGATCTACCACCAATAAAATTGGGGCGCTTGAAACTATTGGTTTCGATGTGTCAAAAGCTTCCTGTTGTGCACTAGTCCATACAAAGTTTTGATTATTCTATAACAGATCCTATGTGCGAATAGCTAGCAATGAATTTCCTATAGAAGCCCGATAATCCTAAGAATGATCGCAACTGGTGCTCATTCTGAGGAATCGGCCAACCAAGGATCACAGAAACTTTCTGTGGATCCATTCTAATTCCATTTGTAGAAATCATATGTCCTAAGTACTCAACCTCAAATAAACATAGTTGTGTCTTCTCTGGGTTGACGTACAAAGTATTGTCATTTAACATTTGAAAAACTGTACACAAATGACATTCATGTTCTTCTAAAACTTTTACTATAGACCAATAGATCATCTACAAAATCAACCACAAACTGACCAATAAAAGGACAAAAAATATCATTCATGAGCATCATAAAAGTAACTGGAGCATTAGTTAAACCAAAAGGCATTACAAGATACTCATAATGACCAAATCTAGTATGAAAAGTTGTTTTATGTACATCATCATCCTTGACTCTTATTTGATGATAACCACTTTTTAAGTCTATTTTACTATATACGATAGCACCTCCTAGTGCATCCAGAATATCATCGATGCGAGGCATCGGATATTTGTGTTTTATTGTAAGTTCATTTAATGCTCTAAACTCTATACACATCCTAAAAGACCCATCCTTTTTACGAACCAAAAGCATTGGGGCTGCAAGAGGTGAACAACTAGATCTGATGAGTCCTTTGTCAAGATACTCCTCGATTGTATGATGTACTTCTGCCTCCTCTAAAGACTCATTTGATATGGCTGCCTAGCCGATGGATGAGCTCTTGGTACTAACTCAATCCTATGCTCCACCATTCTGCAAGGAGAAAGACCTGAAGGTAATTATGAAAGAAACAAGTGTTGGAATTCAGTTTTCATTCTAGAAGCTAGCTGAGCCTCCATACTAGTTTGAATCTGTAAACTTAACAACTTCTTATGCTCAAAATATAAGAAATACAAATACTTATTCTCTGCTTTTACCATTGTAGAGGTAGATGCTCCTCTGTACACCTTCATGTCGGGCTCTCCACAGATAATGATGTGGCGACCATTATGATTGAATTGATATATGTGAGTCTGAAAATCAATAGTTGGCTTCTTACTTGCATGCCATTGTTTACTAAGAAGGAGATCAAATCTAGTGAACCTGGCGATCTCAAAATCTAGCTCATCTCTGTAAGTCTGTATTTGGACTGGTAATCTGACAACTCGTCGATCCTAGGTCTCAGATCCCTTCCCATCTACCAACTCTACTTTGTAGGTGTACTCAGATGGAGTAGTCGTCAACTTTAATTTCTTCAGTAAATAAGAGTTAATAATGTTATGTGTGGATCCTGTATCAAGTAGAACTTTAACAAGATGTCCATGAACCTTTCCCACTCATGACAACAAACTCGGTGTCTGGAAACTAATACTCTTTCTAAGAAACTGGGGATAACACCACATCTGGAACATTCTTAATCTTCTTAGTGACTGTTATATTTAAGATGGTTTGTTTATCTTTAGATGGAGGATCCATCTCAGTGTCTGTAGCTAGAAGATCAAAATTCGAAGAAGATGATGGCGTGGACGGTGAGGATTGCTGCCTCTCCACCACCATCGCTGCAAATATCTTCTTCTTTTTCTTAGGACACATTCTATAAGCATGCTGACCTAGGCATTCATAACAAAGGCCCTCACGGCAAGCCTTTTCTTTCTATTGCTATGTCAAACTGGATCTCTGAAAAGCTCTATCTGCCAACTATTATAAGAAAATTCAACTAATGGGAGAAAACTATCCCAATCTGTTTTATTTTCTGAAACATATGCCCATAGCATATCTTCCAGTATCTAATTAACTCTTTCGGTCTACCCATCTATCTGTGGATGCTCTCCACTACTCATCTTGAGTTGAACTTGAAGCTTATTGAACACATGTTTCCAAAAATTTCCTGTAAATATGGGATCCCTATCTAAAACTATTGATTTTGGTAGACCATGTAGTCTAAAAATATTCTGAATAAATAATTTGGGACTTGCGGAGCCTCCACAGATTCTTTCGTAGGGATAAAGTGTGCCATTTTACTCAAACGATCAACCACTACAAGAATAGCATTTTTCTATCGTGGTGTCTAGGTAAACCCATTATCAAGTCCATGGAAATACTATCCCAACAATATTGTGGTATCTCCAATGGATGTAGTAGACCTAGAGTACTAATCCTCTACTTTATTCACCTGACATTTAAAACATTGACTTACATAATCATCTCTAACCATCTTTGGCCACCAAAAAGTGCGTCTGATCAATTGCAAAGTTTTCTCAATACCAGGATGCCCTGCACAAGGTACATCGTGGTTCTCAAAAATAACTTCTTTTCTAAACTTACCTTCTTGGGAATTATGCACACAAATCTTTCCCTTTCTTTTGAGCAAACCTTGCTCCACTTGAAAATTAGAGAATACTTTATCTTTATTATTTTGCGATAACTTATTGATTATAGACTGACAATAATCATCTTTAATTTGTGAATCTTTGATTTCTTGGATCAAATTGCTATCAAGAACTGTGAAACTAATCTGATGTAAAATACAAGATAATGCATCTGCAACTATATTCATTTTTCCTTTTCTATATAGAATTTCCATAAGAAATTCTTGCATCAACTCAGCCCATCGAGCATGTCTCCCCCAAAGATTAGGCTGGGAACAGAAATACTTCAATGTATGATGATTTGTGTATACTTTAAAAGTTGCACCATACAGATAGTGTCTCCAAATCTTCAAAGCAAGAACTATTGCATATAAATTTTGTTCATGGACAAGCCAATTTCTCTAAGCTGGAGAAAGTTTCTTACTTTCAAAAGCTATTGGTCTGCCATCTTGAATCAAAACTGCGCCAATTGGGATGCCACTAGCATCGGTTTTCTATTTCAAATGGTTTTTGGGGATCTACCACCAATAAAATTGGGGCGCTTGAAACTATTGGTTTCGATGTGTCAAAAGCTTCCTGTTGTGCACTAGTCCATACAAAGTTTTGATTATTCTATAATAGATCCTATGTGCGAATAGCTAGCAATGAATTTCCTATAGAAGCCCGATAATCCTAAGAATGATCGCAACTGGTGCTCATTCTGAGGAATCGGCCAACCAAGGATCACAGAAACTTTCTGTGGATCCATTCTAATTCCATTTGTAGAAATCATATGTCCTAAGTACTCAACCTCAAATAAACATAGTTGTGTCTTCTCTGGGTTGACGTACAAAGTATTGTCATTTAACATTTGAAAAACTGTACACAAATGACATTCATGTTCTTCTAAAACTTTTACTATAGACCAATAGATCATCTACAAAATCAACCACAAACTGACCAATAAAAGGACAAAAAATATCATTCATGAGCATCATAAAAGTAACTGGAGCATTAGTTAAACCAAAAGGCATTACAAGATACTCATAATGACCAAATCTAGTATGAAAAGTTGTTTTATGTACATCATCATCCTTGACTCTTATTTAATGATAACCACTTTCTAAGTCTATTTTACTATATACAATAGCACCTCCTAGTGCAGCCAGAATATCATCGATGCGAGGCATCGGATATTTGTGTTTTATTGTAAGTTCATTTAATGCTCTAAACTCTATACACATCCTAAAAGACCCATCCTTTTTACGAACCAAAAGCACTGGGGCTGCAAGAGGTGAACAACTAGATCTGATGAGTCCTTTGTCAAGATACTCCTCGATTGTATGATGTACTTCTGCCTCCTCTAAAGACTCATTTGATATGGCTGCCTAGCCGATGGATGAGCTCTTGGTACTAACTCAATCCTATGCTCCACCATTCTGCAAGGAGAAAGACCTAAACGTAATTATGAAAGAAACAAGTGTTGGAATTCAGTTTTCATTCTAGAAGCTAGCTGAGCCTCCATACTAGTTTGAATCTGTAAACTTAACAACTTCTTATGCTCAAAATATAAGAAATACAAATACTTATTCTCTGCTTTTACCATTGTAGAGGTAGATGCTCCTCTGTACACCTTCATGTCGGGCTCTCCACAGATAATGATGTGGCGACCATTATGATTGAATTGATATATGTGAGTCTGAAAATGAATAGTTGGCTTCTTACTTGCATGCCATTGTTTACTAAGAAGGAGATCAAATCTAGTGAACCTGGCAATCTCAAAATCTAGCTCATCTCTATAAGTCTGTATTTGGACTGGTAATCTGACAACTCGTCGATCCTAGGTCTCATAGCCCTTCCCATCTACCAACTCTACTTTGTAGGTGTATTCAGATGGAGTAGTCGTCAACTTTAATTTCTTCAGTAAATAAGAGTTAATAATGTTATGTGTGGATCCTGTATCAAGTAGAACTTTAACAAGATGTCCATGAACCTTTCCCACTCATGACAACAAACTCGGTGTCTGGAAACTAATACTCTTTCTAAGCAACTGGGGATAACACCACATCTGGAACATTCTTAATCTTCTTAGTGACTGTTATATTTAAGATGGTTTGTTTATCTTTAGATGGAGGATCCATCTCAGTGTCTGTAGCTAGAAGATCAAAATTCGAAGAAGATGATGGCGTGGACGGTGAGGAGTGCTGCCTCTCCACCACCATCGCTGCAAATATCTTCTTCTTTTTCTTAGGACACATTCTATAAGCATGCTGACCTAGGCATTCATAACAAAGGCCCTCACGGCAAGCCTTTTCTTTCTATTGCTATGTCAAACTGGATCTCTGAAAAGCTCTATCTGCCAACTATTATAAGAAAATTCAACTAATGGGAGAAAACTATCCCAATCTGTTTTATTTTCTGAAACATATGCCCATAGCATATCTTCCAGTATCTAATTAACTCTTTCGGTCTACCCATCTATCTGTGGATGCTCTCCACTACTCATCTTGAGTTGAACTTGAAGCTTATTGAACACATGTTTCCAAAAATTTCCTGTAAATATGGGATCCCTATCTAAAACTATTGATTTCGGTAGACCATGTAGTCTAAAAATATTCTGAATAAATAATTTGGGACTTGCGGAGCCTCCACAGATTCTTTCGTAGGGATAAAGTGTGCCATTTTACTCAAACGATCAACCACTACAAGAATAGCATTTTTCTATCGTGGTGTCTAGGTAAACCCATTATCAAGTCCATGGAAATACTATCCCAACAATATTGTGGTATCTCCAATGGATGTAGTAGACCTAGAGTACTAATCCTCTACTTTATTCACCTGACATTTAAAACATTGACTTACATAATCATCTCTAACCATCTTTGGCCACCAAAAAGTGCGTCTGATCAATTGCAAAGTTTTCTCAATACCAGGATGCCCTGCACAAGGTACATCGTGGTTCTCAAAAATAACTTCTTTTCTAAACTTACCTTCTTGGGAATTATGCACACAAATCTTTCCCTTTCTTTTGAGCAAACCTTGCTCCACTTGAAAATTAGAGAATACTTTATCTTTATTATTTTGCGATAACTTATTGATTATAGACTGACAATAATCATCTTTAATTTGTGAATCTTTGATTTCTTGGATCAAATTGCTATCAAGAACTGTGAAACTAATCTGATGTAAATTACAAGATAATGCATCTACAACTGTATTCATTTTTCCTTTTCTATATAGAATTTCCATAAGAAATTCTTGCATCAACTCAGCCCATCGAGCATGTCTCCCCCAAAGATTAGGCTGGGAACAGAAATACTTCAATGTATGATGATTTGTGTATACTTTAAAAGTTGCACCATACAGATAGTGTCTCCAAATCTTCAAAGCAAGAACTATTGCATATAAATCTTGTTCATGGACAAGCCAATTTCTCTAAGCTGGAGAAAGTTTCTTACTTTCAAAAGCTTATTGGTCTGCCATCTTGAATCAAAACTGCGCCAATTGGGATGCCACTAGCATCGGTTTTCTATTTCAAATGTTTTTTGGGGATCTACCACCAATAAAATTGGGGCGCTTGAAACTATTGGTTTCGATGTGTCAAAAGCTTCCTGTTGTGCACTAGTCCATACAAAGTTTTGATTATTCTATAACAGATCCTATGTGCGAATAGCTAGCAATGAATTTCCTATAGAAGCCCGATAATCCTAAGAATGATCGCAACTGGTGCTCATTCTGAGGAATCGGCCAACCAAGGATCACAGAAACTTTCTGTGGATCCATTCTAATTCCATTTGTAGAAATCATATGTCCTAAGTACTCAACCTCAAATAAACATAGTTGTGTCTTCTCTGGGTTGACGTACAAAGTATTGTCATTTAACATTTGAAAAACTGTACACAAATGACATTCATGTTCTTCTAAAACTTTTACTATAGACCAATAGATCATCTACAAAATCAACCACAAACTGACCAATAAAAGGACAAAAAATATCATTCATGAGCATCATAAAAGTAACTGGAGCATTAGTTAAACCAAAAGGCATTACAAGATACTCATAATGACCAAATCTAGTATGAAAAGTTGTTTTATGTACATCATCATCCTTGACTCTTATTTGATGATAACCACTTTTTAAGTCTATTTTACTATATACAGTAGCACCTCCTAGTGCATCCAGAATATCATCGATGCGAGGCATCGGATATTTGTGTTTTATTGTAAGTTCATTTAATGCTCTAAACTCTATACACATCCTAAAAGACCCATCCTTTTTACGAACCAAAAGCACTGGGGCTGCAAGAGGTGAACAACTAGATCTGATGAGTCCTTTGTCAAGATACTCCTCGATTGTATGATGTACTTCTGCCTCCTCTAAAGACTCATTTGATATGGCTGCCTAGCCGATGGATGAGCTCTTGGTACTAACTCAATCCTATGCTCCACCATTCTGCAAGGAGAAAGACCTAAAGGTAATTATGAAAGAAACAAGTGTTGGAATTCAGTTTTCATTCTAGAAGCTAGCTGAGCCTCCATACTAGTTTGAATCTGTAAACTTAACAACTTCTTATGCTCAAAATATAAGAAATACAAATACTTATTCTCTGCTTTTACCATTGTAGAGGTAGATGCTCCTCTGTACACCTTCATGTCGGGCTCTCCACAGATAATGATGTGGCGACCATTATGATTGAATTGATATATGTGAGTCTGAAAATCAATAGTTGGCTTCTTACTTGCATGCCATTGTTTACTAAGAAGGAGATCAAATCTAGTGAACCTGGCAATCTCAAAATCTAGCTCATCTCTATAAGTCTGTATTTGGACTGGTAATCTGACAACTCGTCGATCCTAGGTCTCATATCCCTTCCCATCTACCAACTCTACTTTGTAGGTGTATTCAGATGGAGTAGTCGTCAACTTTAATTTCTTCAGTAAATAAGAGTTAATAATGTTATGTGTGGATCCTGTATCAAGTAGAACTTTAACAAGATGTCCATGAACCTTTCCCACTCATGACAACAAACTCGGTGTCTGGAAACTAATACTCTTTCTAAGCAACTGGGGATAACACCACATCTGGAACATTCTTAATCTTCTTAGTGACTGTTATATTTAAGATGGTTTGTTTATCTTTAGATGGAGGATCCATCTCAGTGTCTGTAGCTAGAAGATCAAAATTCGAAGAAGATGATGGCGTGGACGGTGAGGATTGCTGCCTCTCCACCACCATCGCTGCAAATATCTTCTTCTTTTTCTTAGGACACATTCTATAAGCATGCTGACCTAGGCATTCATAACAAAGGCCCTCACGGCAAGCCTTTTCTTTCTATTGCTATGTCAAACTGGATCTCTGAAAAGCTCTATGTGCCATGGATGCACTTACTTTTCTCTCCCCACAAGTGGAAGTCTGAATGACATTCATATGTCTGTTAGATGCTAGAACTGAAGCTATGGGCTTTTGAATCTTTTCCAAGTATTCTTTTATCTGGAAGGTTCCAATTGGAGCATCGCCCATCCTCCAACACCAAGGCAAGCTCTACTACCTCATTTAAGGTGTGATAGCGCTCCTTGTGCACAAGTGGATGCAATGTCTCCCTAAGCCCAAGAACAAATTTATGCACGTGAAGAAAATCAAGCACCTGATGTGGAATCTTCAACAAGATCTCCCTATATTTATCTGCATATTCTTGCACTGAAAGCTATCTCTGTTGTAGGAAAAACCATGCATCTAGAGCCCTGGTACGCTCATCTAGAGGAACAAAATTATTGTAAAATATGACCTTGAAATCTGCTCAAGTAGTCGGTTCTATCTTATCTTGCTCTATTTTCCTCCACCACCGATGAGCAACATCCATCAAACTATAGGTGGCATGCTGGATCTTTTGTTTCTCATCCTCAATATTGCAAAGCCGGAAGCATTGCTCCCACTTACTTATCCACTGCTCCACCACATCAGCCATCCTAGCACTAACCTGTCCATGGTATTTTGGTGGGTTCAACTCCTTTACTTGCCACTTGACCTCTCTACTATCAGACGCCCCTACATCTGCAAGTGATATTTGCGAACTAGATGGTTCAGCAGATGGAACTTCCATCTGCATTAGTGTAGTCACTAGTGGCTCTCTAGTTTCTTTATTGCTTTGAGGATCATCCGAAGAGTATCCTCCATGCCTCTAACCTTGGCATTAAGAGCCATAATTAATCTCCATAGTGTAAGGTCACTCAAGATCGAACTCATCAGCCCATACTTCTTGTACAACTTTGTGTGGGACATTGTCTCTCCTATCGGCAAGCCGTTGGCTTCACGCGAACACTCGTTCAATGCTAGGTGGCACCCACAAATCTGCGTCGAGGCCGACCTCAGTTCGCCGCTCCCATCAATGATCAAAGTGGACATGGGCGAAGGTGATGTTTGGGAGCAGAATATCACCTACAAAAACCTCCCCAACGCGTGCTTTCGTTGTGGTCAGCAAGGTCACAGGATTAAAGACTGCCCTCTCAGGCAAAAAAACAAGCGTTCGCAAGAAGCCTCCAAAACTGCTCATGTCAACAATGGCGATTTGACCCACCCGACCAAGGACGGGGATGACATGGGCCTCCTCAAGCCACAAGCTGATGCGGATGGCTTTACTGAAGTTAGAAGAAGAAGGAAAAGAAGTCCGAGGGCCAACGGTGAGAGAAACAACCTGCCGCTTACCCCCAACAGCAATTTGTATTGCAATCTTGGAAAAGAGATCAACGAGCTAGACTACCCAGGTGGGAATCCACTCATGGAAGATACATACGACAATGCCCTAGAGATCCCCGACAAAAAAGAAACCCCCCAGGAGGGTTATACTACAAGCAAAGAAGATGGATTCACCACTAGTAATGAAGACAACATGGATAGTGAAAGCTCCATCATTGGATCCACGATCCCGGAGATGGTGCCGAGCACAAGGCCCAGTTCCCCCCAGCAAGGTGTATCCCGCAAAGGAAAACAGCCTATGGAGCTACCCTGGAAAAGCCCCTACAAGAACCGACTTCTAAGTCGGGATCAGGTACCAGCGAAAAAGAAAGATGAAGCCAAGAGAAGAAAGGACAAGGCTCCCTCCCGCAAAGAGGGATCAATACAAAAATGATTGTCATCTCGCTTAACGCTAGGGGGCTAACTGACCCCTCAAGAGCGGCCATCATTGGTCAATGGCTCCGCGACACTAGCTTAAAACCAGACATTATATGCATTCAAGAGATCAAAATTGACGGAGAAGACCTTCTGAAACGGCTCAGACAGGTTTCCTCAGCCCATGTGTGGATCCCAACAAAGCACCAGCGGGGGTCCGGTGGAACGGCCATCGGTGTTAAACAACCCTGGCTTGAAAAGCTCGAGAACTCCATTGAAGACGTAAATCACCGCTGGATTGCGGTTTCTTTTGGTGCTCCCCTCTGTGTTACTATGGTTTCTCTGTACGCCCCTAACGGGGATTTGGAGAGGCTGAACACTTGGACTTCTCTTGACTCGCTTCCCCACAACGTGCTTATTTGTGGCGACTTTAACATGGTGGAGGACCCTGTGGACAGATGGATGGGCAAGGGCAGGGTCATTGACAGTCGGGAGAAAGAAACGTGGGACTTGACCAAACTCCACCTGGATCTGGTCGAATTCAAAGACTTGAATGGCTTTTCCTGGTCGAATCTCCAAGCGGACGAGAATCTGAGGAAAGCTAGACTTGATAGATGCTACATCTCTCAGAGCTTTGCTCATCTGTGGGGCCACCCTTCCATCACGCAACGTACTGACCTCACCATCTCTGATCACTACCCGATTGTTATCACTTTCCAACCTTCCTACGGGACCCACAAGGCTCCGTGGTTCCATGCCAACGCCTCCACCTTCTCTCTCCCCTCCGTCCATCAAGAGATAGCAGATGTGTGGAAGGAGGCGTTCGCCTCTGGCTTGGCCCCAGCCAAGTGCTGGAGAAGTGCGGTCGACAAGTCTCGCAAGATCATGATCAGAACTAAGAAGATGCTCGAGACCGTGCGGCGGGCTCGTAGGGAAGCGCTGTACCACAGACTCTGGCGACTCGAGGAGGAAGTGAACAAAGGAAAACACCAAGCCCAGAAAGGTCTCCGAAGAATCAGAGCAGCGTTGAGATACGAGGAAGAAATTCAAAGGAAAAACTTGCAAATCTTCTTCAAGGAGTGGTGGGCTGGAAAAGCCGACAAACCCACCAAAGAGATGTGCAGTATCCTCAAAAGGAAACACAACAGAGAGACGATTCCCCTACTGCTAGACCCACAAGGCAATGTATGCAACTCGGAAGAGGATAACTTTGGCATCATCGAAGGGCACTTCACGAGACTCCTGGGAACCGCGAACCCCCTCTCCCACCATAGAAGGGACTGTATGGCTGCCATTTCTAGGGTCTCCCCCCGGAGAATACCACCCAACCTCCACTCCCTGCTCCATGCCCCGATCTCTGAATCAGAAATCATTGAGGTCATTGATGCCCTCCCCCTCGGTAAAAGCCCGGGACCCGATGGACTCACTAACGAGTTTTTTAAATCCTTCAAGATGGTGGTCGCCACCCCTCTTCGGATGGTCTGGCAAGAAGCGCTAAATTTTGGTGCTCTTCCCTCTTGTATAAATAGTGGAATTATCAAGCTGGTTCACAAGAAGGGGGAAAAAAATAGAATCGATAACTGGCGGCCAATTACGATGCTACAAACAGGATACAAGATCATCGCCAAAGTCATTGCCAACAGACTTGCGTGCCATCTGAGATCTTGGCTTAGTGAGGACCAAAAAGGATTCATCAAAGGCAGGTCCATCCTGGAAACTATTTTGGATATTTGGGAAGGTATCCAATTTGCAAACGAGTCTAATCAAGATGTGGTCTTCCTCAAGATCGACTTTGACAAAGCCTACGATAGACTAGAATGGGACTATATTCTGCAGTCGCTCCAAGACCTCGGATGTAGTCAGAAATTCACCAAGATGATCGCGACCCTTCTCGGCAACGCAACGACCCAAATTAACGTAAACGGCAAACTTTCAAAGGCGATCCATCTTAAAAGATCTATTAGACAAGGGTGCCCTCTTGCCCCCCTTCTCTTTGCCATCGCCACTGAGGGGCTGAGCAGACTTGTGGCCCACCATGTGGAGGCTGGCAATATCAAAGGCCTCCAACTACCGCACGACCACAGTCAATTCATCATGAGACTTTTTGCTGATGATATGAACGCGTTCGTTCACAATGACAATACCAGCCTGGAGACTTTCTGGAAGTGCCTTGATACCTTTTGTGAGGCCTCTGGATCCAAAATCAACCACAATAAGACCGCCTTTAGGGCCATCGTGGGACATCAACCTGGCCTTCTCATTGATCACGGCTGTCAAATCATTCCGCAGGGCCAAATCTTCCGGCTGCTTGGAATCCCCTTGGGATTTGGTGTCTCTATGGAGCAGCGATGGAATTGGGTGCTGGCCAAACTTGAAAACAAGCTCAATTACTGGAGAGGCATGCAAATCAATCTCGCTGGACGGGCGATGGTTATCAACACGTTCCTCCTCTCGTCGACCATCTATTTCATTTCCTGCTGGAGACCGAATGAGCAAGGCCTGTCCAAATTGAATGGCATCTGCAGAAACTTTCTTTGGACAGGTGACCATAACAGAAGGGGGGTCCCCAAAATCAAATGGGCCATCTGCACCAGCCCTAGAGATAGCGGGGGGCTTGGCATCCTGGACATTGGGTGTATGGCTAACAAACTGGCAGCCAAATGGATGATTAAAGCTTGGTGCAATAGGGAGGCCTCGTGGGCCAAACTGATCTTCAGAAACAAAAATGAGTTGGCCCTCACGGGGTCCCCGAACTGGAAGAACCTCGACATCATGACCTTGCTATTCTCCCCGATACCTGTCTTCCCGAAAGGCTCCAATCTCGTTTGCTCTCTTTGGAAGGGCTGGAATAAAGTCAAAAGCTTCACAAGAATTAGTGAGGACTGGAAGTGGGCGGCCGGAATCAGACAAAACGACTCTATCTGGTTTCCGATTCATGGCATCCGGAGTGTGGAATCTTGGAACATTCAAAATGCCAAGAAGTTATGGAACAAAGGATTCAAAAAATGGAAGCACCTCTGGAAACATGACACCAACAGTTGGATCAACTTCGAGGATATCGACCCTCGCACAAACATCTCCTACGAAGAATGGAACACCTTGCAAAGCAGATGCCTCGCTTGGGATCGTCACAAAACCCGCCTTCTCATGGGACATGATGCTCCGAACGCGCGTGGTCTCAAATGGCACAATGGAAATAGTCTTCTCAAAATCCCGTACATCAAAGAAACGACTGACCTCCAGATCAGCCTCAACAAGAAGTGGTGCCTGTCCTGGACGCGGCTTCGGTGGGACATGAAATTCATGGGTATCTGGCACCCACTGATAGAGATTAAGAAGTCGGTCCTCTTATGGCAAATTCTTCATCGAGGAATTTGGACTAACCATAAGGCAAGCAAAATTTGTGGGATCCCTCCGTGGTGCAAACGTTGCCACCGCGCAATCGAAGATGTCCCACACATCTTCCTTACTTGCCCCAACTCCTACAGAATCTGGCAGATGGTTGGACTGAAAATCAGAGTCCAGAAACAGCTTAGTTGGAAACAAGTCCTCTTGGGTGAAGCGATTGGGTGCTCTGCGGCTCTCTGGAACGCTATCAGAGGGGAAGTCCTGTGGAAAATTTGGCGGGAGCGGTGTGCTCTCAACTTCGGTGACTCCCCCAGGGAGTGGTCGATTGAAAAATCTCTTTTCCTCCTTGGCAAAAGGATTGCCAACAGTAAGAAATCCCCCCCCTTCAGGCATCATCAAGTCCTCCTTTTGATCAACAACAAGCTCAAACCCAAGTGGGTCCCGCATGAGGGCGACGAGAGGGTGATCAACCTTCTTTGTAATGCAACCTAGGAATCATCCAAGCTTCCCCTGCTTTGTGGGATTTGGGGGGTCCCGTGGGCACTAGTCCCCTTCTTTTGTACCTTTGTTTCTTAATTTAATTCAAGTCCGGGAGAGTAGGCTATTGCCGAACTTCCTTTATATAAAAAAAAAAGATCGAACTCATCCATGGGAGTTACAGTCTCATCCAAACTCATTATATACAAACAATATAATTGATAAGTCATTTGAATGCAAAATGCAATACCTAACTAACAATGCTCCTATTTAATGATTCATTCATGCAAAACATGAATTAGAAAGATGTATCCTAAATCCTCTCTCAATCCCATGTATATACAAAATACAAACATCACTCAATCCCCATGTCCTATACAAGTTTACATGATAACTATATAAGTTATCGCCAATCCTAAAATACATCTGGCAATAAGCACCATGAACAAGCTATATAAGCTTTATAAATTTGCAAAAATGATTTATAAATAAACCTATACTAACTAAAAGTATAATACACGCTATTTTCAAGTGCTTGTCCCTAGAAATTACAATTTAAAGCCTTTGATAACTTCCTCTAACTTCTTATGTTAAAAAGTGAAGTATCTGCAAGACGACCAGAACATTAGAAGTACTTAAATATATCCAAAAATTATGAATTTTGGTATCAACATAGCCCTGGAAATTTTCGTTCACCTCCAAGTGGAAGCAAATGAATTGAATCTATGTTCATGAATTTATGACTAAAACTTTGCAAACCTATACCTATGTATAGGAGGTCCTCGGAGTGAGACATAACTCCCATGGTCCACTGAGTAGACTAATTCAGTGACCTCCAAATTTAGTGAAATTTGAGGCATTGGAAAGCTTATCTAAGCACCTATTTTTACACCAAGCTTCACTTGAATATCTCTCCAACTGAGCGAAACAAGCAAAATAGTGTCTGCAACACCTGCACATTTTGCACTACTCAGAAAGTAGACCCGAGGAAAGATTATAATCATACACTCCCCAAATGAACTCCAAATGACTTCAAATTTGGTGAGCATTAGATTGGCATAGCTGGAAAACATTTCCAAAAGAAGCTACCCTAATTGGACATTGCATGAAGGAGAAATGTCATGATCACTAGACCTCTATGCACTTCTCTAGTGAGTCCTCTCTATAGGGACCAGAGAGCTGAAATAGACTTTACACTCTTCAAATATGATCCAAATCATATTAAATTTATACATTTCCATTACAACACCATTCCCCAGTACATTTGAAAATTTCATATTATTTTGAAAAGTGGTTTGAGAGAAACACCCAAGTTTTTGCACACCTCCAACAAATTGCCAAAAAGAATTCCCTGCACAATGTCCAAAGAGATTTTCGCTTTTCTCCTAACTCAAAATTCCAAATTTAATGAAATTTCAGTGCTAAAATTTAAACTACGTGGGCTTTAAAATGTACAAAAAAACTCGGCAGTTGGACACTCCTATGAGGAGATATGGCCCTGCAAAGTTACCCGTATACACCTTCCAGAGGGTAACTTTTGATACAACAGGTCTGAATCTTTTCACCCATTTGACCCATAAAAAAAAATTCAAAAGACATGAACATTGGTGAGCATGCTAAGCACATAAGCACCTAGCACCATACAAATTTTCATGATAATTGGATCTTTCTACTTAAATTTATGAATACAACAACATGCAGCGTACCTTTTCATGATGCAAAATAATAAGTTCAATGTACTTTCATGGTTCTTTCTATACATTTGAACTACCTTTTGCTTATAATTAAAACATTTCAATGGATTGGTATGCAATAATATATGGCCTAATTACTAATAAAGTCATTTATTTGCAATAGATCATAAATAAAGAGAATAATTATTTGCAAAAATCAAATTATAATATGATAGATATCTTCCAATCTTTACAAATAACTCTTTGAATAAAACTTTTAATGAATGCATCAATGAATTTCCATGTGAAAATACATGCCTAAGCACCTTTTCCTTAATCTCTCAAGAAATCCATTGAATTCAAGCAATCAAAGAAGAAATTCAAAATCGAATTTAGCTTAATAGACTTAGCTATCATTATCAACTCTTTCCCTTTCTTCTAATTCATTTCCTATAATAATCTTAGAGATTAAATGGTACTTATGATTGTAAATAAAGAGAAAAGTAATGAAAATTATTTCTAATGAGATAAAATGATCTCGCTAAGTATCGATGGGATAACTTGGGTCTTTGATACCAAATGAAAGATCCCAATTAGCTACCTACCACTCTCCTCCCAACCTTAAATAACCCTTGCCCTTGGCACATCTAGAATCTTATCTAAGGTCTAAACACTCCTCATATGGCCACTCTGAAGAGATGGAATAACCTTGAAGATCCGTGCTAGAGCCTTGGCTCCCCCGAGCTTTGGTCCTTAACCCAGTTAGGGTCCTCGACCAAATGTAGGTAGACCAATGGTAGACCATGGAGGTCTAAATAAATCTAACACAACTTTGTTGTATCCTGCTCTAGGTAGCATATCTACAACAACATTTTGTTTACCTGCAATATGAATAAATTCTGGATTTATAAATTTAATATATGCAATCCATCATAACATAAATATATATGGAGTAGAAGAGATCACAATCATACCAAGCAGAGGTAAACAATCAATTTCCACAATTCCATTAGCACCAATAAAATAGTTTTGATCATTCTTAAGTGTAAAACAACTCCTGAAAGTTCTCTTCGAATTTGAGGATGATTTTGTTGCCCCTCTTGCAATATTTTTGCTCCAAATTGTATGGCATATCTTTACCATCTTCATCTTCTTGACCAATTACCCACCCCATAGCAATTGGACTAGTATTTACAATAAAAAAGATCACTTTTCCATTTGAATAATCAACCTTTTTCAGAATTGGAGCCTTCAATAAAAGAGACTTAAATGTCTTCATTGCTAAAGTATGCTTGTTAAGCCAAACAAATTTCTTATGTTTTTTGTAACAAGGCATATAAGTCATCTACCACATGGGCAAAGTGAGGAATCCAAATTGCATAAAATACATATGCTCTCAAAAATCTTCTCACTTCATTCATGGATTTGCAGGTATTTTCCATCTTATTGATTGCATCTAACTTTGAGGGAAATGGTTTTTGACCGTAACAACCACAAGTAAATTTCTCAATGGAAAATGTTAAGCCAACTTCTTCAAATTGTTTGAAAAAATTCTCACAATTGAGGATATGAGCTTTAACAATCTTCCTACATCCATTACTATCAACGGTAAAGTCTTTCTCTATTTTTGCACATCCTTTAATGGCGATATCATCTATGAAAGGCATGATAATACGTGGTATAAAATCAGGCAATACCAAATTTATTATATTCATGATATGAGCAACGGAATTGGTTGCACCTTGAGGTAACTTACACATTTGGACCAAACCAAGAGGTGTTTTCATAGTGGTTATATCTCTACTTTTACTGCCAACTAAAACCAATCATAGTGAGAATAGAGATCTCCCATTGAGTAAATAGCATGTCCTACAAATGCTTTAGCAAATTCATCAAAAATTTGTTTAGTACTAATAGTTTTTATGGTTACTGTATTAACCAGTTGAAGATCTTGGATAAACCGAATTTTTTAATTCTTCGTGGGTACAATAAACCAATGGTTGGAATAAGGAGCAGATGAGGACTCAAGAATATGCAAGTTTTATCTTTTCTTTTGGCAATCTCTTCAATTCAGGAAGATGAGCTCTAGGCACAAAAATAGGGTGCAAATTCCAAGGTATGTGTGAAATTGTGAAAATGATCATTGCAGTAACAACCTTACGATCTTCACAACCTATTTCATGAGGCTCTAAAGTAAAAGCTTTGCCATGCTTGTGTATAATCCTTTGAAAATAGTCTTTCTCTACAGAAAGAAGAAATTCACTAGCATCTATCTTGATCAGTTTTAGTGCTTCCTCACTAAATTCATGCCCAATTCTCGATTGATCATGAAGAATCCAATCATGAATTATTTTTCTAATGATCTCATCACTAAATTTGGGAAGTGGTTGAGCTACTGGCTTCACTTTCGCATGTATTTTATCTCTATGTTTGGCGCAAATCCATCAAACTAATAATACTCATAAATCCAATCATGTAAAGTTACATACATTTCTAAGGATGGTAATGGCACAAGTTTTGCTATGGCTTGTTTTTTCCTTATGAAAGTTTCTATTTCTTCTATTACATCAACACATAAGACATACTCAAATACTCCACATATCTTTTCTTTTTCTTCAATAAAAGCATATTTTTGTTTGTAAGAACTAAATATCTTAAAAAGAAATTTGACCAAAAGGAAATGCAAAAGAAAATTGTTCAAGAACAAAAGATTCAAAATGTGAAAAATCAAGGACATAGGTACCACTATTACCTCAACTCACATAATAGTGGCACTTATTCGAAATCTTGTTCTAAGTGCATGATATGATACTTTCTCAAAATATGGAAATTTCTAGGATATTAACACAAATAGTCATGAAATCAATTGAGTTCAACCCATCACGTGAATGAATTCATGCAAAGACACTATAATTACCTAAGACTTTAGTTTCCATGTGTTGTTCACAAATGAAAGGTTGTCCTAAAATAATTGGATAAGAACAACCTTTATGCACAAAGAAATGATGATCCTCTTTCACATCATCAATACAAAGGGGTACATTAGCACAAGCGCATAGAAGATATCCTGGAGCATTATTAGTAGCCTTCATTTGCCACCCATGGTCTCTATCTATAGGCCACCTACCTTCTTCATAAATCTCTCTCAACACTACATTGATTTTTGAGCCAGAATCTATCAAGGCAAGATATGGTTTAGGATTGTTTTTTATTTTCACCATAGTGTATGTGTTTCCCCTTTCCCAATGTCTATGCATAAAATAGCTTTTAGGGTTCCCGTTAGACTTATCTACAGTCCCAACCATAGGTCCTAAATAGTTTGTATCCCTAAACTTATCATCTATTTCATGTTCATTTATTTTTACAATGCTTACCTTTGGTTCATCCATCTCTACGTCTTCCTCCTTGTTTTTTGTGAGCTCTCTTCTTTTGCTTATCATATTTACCACTTCTTCTTTTACATCAATCCAAAACTTCCTCTACACAAAGAGCTACTTTGGCTTTAGGAATATTTTCATAGATGACTCTTTTAATGTCAATAATCTTCTTTAATTGAGAAATCAATCTATTGGATGGAGGTTTCTTTATTGGTTTTTCTCCCTTCTCCTCAACTTTCTCTCCTCCTTGTACTTCTTTTGGTCCTACTTCTTGCTTTTGAGTTTTACTTTTAATTGGTCTTCCTTTTTCTTTCCTAGGGATCTCTTTAGGTTCTTGAGTTTGCTCATTTGGCATTTTCTCATGAGATTCCTTCCTAGACCTATTCACTCTCATATCTTGTTCTCCTCATCTCTCTTACCTTTCTCTTCTACATTTAATTCATGTACATACACTGAAAGAAGCTCAACAGAATCATTCCAATGCATTTTTGCATGTATATTAGAGCTAAGCGTTTGTTCAGTCAATTTATCCTTACAAGAGGCATTGTACACAATTGTCCAAAAATGATCGTCATTTTTACCAAAACTCGATTTGTAAGAGTTGGAATTTTGACTTGTAGAAGCTTCATAGAACTTCTTCAAGCCTCCTTTCCCAAAGTTTCTTCCAAAAGTATGTTTCGTGGAAATTTTATAAAGTTGTCTATCAGCCTCTCGAAGAGATGCATATGTCCAATAAGGATGGTCAAGATGGTCACACCATATACATCTCCTTGTTTGGTTAAAAGGATTTTTAATTGGTTCTTAATTTATGGGTTTCACTTCCTGTCCTTGCATAGTTTTCAAGATAATAATTTCACTTAGCAATGTTTCAATGTTTTTAGCTAGGGAATCTACTTTAGATTCTGATTGAGCAATTTTAGGATCATCTCTAGTTTGATTTGTTTGTTCAACTAGAGGCCTAGGTACCTTTCGGTGATCCATCTCTAGCACTTATGTGATTGAAATGCCTTTCCTATCATTCTGCTAAGGAACGAACTTCCACCTTTACTATCTCCCAATCAGTAGTTAACCCATTAGCCATGTATATATCTTCAAGTCATGGTTCTAACTCTTTTCGTTGAGACTCTTCTAGCATGTCTAAGAAGATTTTTAGCCTATCAAGTTCTAAGGCCATCCTATCTACTTGGGGTAACTGATTATATTTAACTTCAAACTCAATCAGGCACTGTGTGATATGCATGTCACTTTTAGAAGACTCAAACCATCTTAAGAATAATGCCCTATTATTTTTACTATAGTCTTTCATATGCAAATTCAATTAGGAGGTGTTTCTTGAAATTTTTCCATGATAAATTTTCTACTACTCTCAATCGAATGTGCTCTCGTGTAAAGCCATTCAAGATTCACATGAACATATCTTTCTTATTGATCCCACAAGCAACCCATATTGGCCCACAAGTTAATCAAAATAGCAACAATATGAGGTTGTGTTTAAGTTGTTTGATTCTCGCTATCATATTTGATAAAATCTGTAATCTTCTTGATTTGTTGTTGTTTGCAATTCGACATCATATCATTTAACTCATATACAATAGAAAACAAGGAAATGTAAGAATGTAGTTCACAAAGAATACCTTCTAGCTTGTTTTTCCTTGAAGTATCTATGATGAGACTTCTTAAGGAATTTCTGATGAATACTATCACCAATTCCAAGTGAGTAGGCAACTCATAAGACTTGTTGTGATGTTGAGGAACGAGGTTCATGTCGAGTTCAATGTCGTAAAGGTGCACAGTCAGGTGGATCAACTCCAACTATTCATTCCCAAAATGTTGGTATACACAAGGTGCTTCTAAATGACTTAAGTATCAGTTGGTGACGCAAAGAAGATAAAAACCAATTAAGAGGTTTGATTTCTAGTTCTCACTGGCACAAATCTTCTCATAACCTTTTGTTTTTGTTTTGAAATAAGCAATTCATCATTCATAAGAAACTGAACTCAATCTTTACAGAATGTAAACATTCACATGTTTTAACATGAATAGCAATGACTAATGCCCTAGATGAAGCGACAACCTACTTTGATATCAATTATTGGAGTTAGATGTCTGCGGAAGCATGCAAACAACACAAGGAAGAAGAAGAAGCTTGGAGCACAACACACAATACTGAATGTATTACCACTAGAATGTACAAAGATAAGTAACCCATTAGGGTTATATACATATATACAAGCCAGAGGGGGAAAAATTCCTAAAGAGGGAGAAAAGTGCCTCGACAGTCCTAGTGTGTTCACACACATCACTACCTAAATATATAAAAAATCTTTTCATGTGTTTAGCATGTGAGATAACATTGTGGTATACCTTTTTGAGGTCCATGTCATCATGAGTTTGATCATAGCATTGTTAGTGGATGTATAGTGGCATTGTGGTCTCTATCTCATTTAAGCCACTTGGATACAACTTAGCTTGCTAGTTACACATATTTTATGAGAGTTGGTTTTTGGATCTTGGCTAGTGCTTGTATTCTTATTTTTATGCAGGTACATGATCTAGATTGGAGTCTTAGTTGCACATTTGTTTGTCATCTTGATTGGCTATTCTATTAGCATATGATCATTGGTCTGATATCTTATTTTCCAGTGTGATTCTTGGCATATATAGATGGTGATTCCCACATGGTTTATTTGATCTAGACTCCATTTTTCAGGGTAGATGCTGTCGAAATTTTTTCAGACTTATGCTAGAAAAATTATCTAGTAGATCCTTTATGCTTGTGTCATAGCTTTGGATCATTGCTTATCTCCATTCACTTGGACTTGTTCACAGGTAATTCGTGATAGGTTGGATCATCTTGCAGGATTTATTCTTGAGTGGGAGGTTTATCACCATTGTGTTGACATGTATTGCTATCAGTTTTTTGGCATGTGTATCTTCCATTATCTTTGATTGGATCAGTGATAGGTGGTTACATGTTACTCATTATTATTTTGTTATTGGTTATCTTGTTTGATTGCTCAGTTTACAAGGGATACTCTATCGTTTTTTTTCCAGGATTCTTTCACATCTACTTGGTTAGTTTGGAGACTTGGTGAGCAGGCTTATGCTCATGGTTTTATGTGCATGCTAGATGCATGGTTATGTGACATGTGGTTCACATGTTTTTTTCTTCAATGAGACATTTTTTATGTGAATTATGCATATGTTTATGCAAGTGTGATCCTATTGAGGATAGAGTATTGTTTCTAGTCTCTTGTTATATTTCTAGTCTCTTGGATTGCTAGCGTGATGTCTTCTCGATTTGATGACATTGAATTTTCGATATGGAAAGCTTAGATGTGGCATATGTTGGTCATGTAGGGATACACATGTATGTGCATAGAGATGCACAGAGTCCTCGTGACATGCTTGACCACGTATGGATGGATATGGATGCATTGGCCAGCTCTTCTATGCAATTACAACTTGTGGATTCTATATATGGGTCTATCATGTATGAGGAGACGAGTAGTGGATTACGGCAGAGACTACATGATATTTATGCTAGTCCATTGACTCATGTGAGACATAGATCACATCGACAACTTTGATGTTGGCACTGTGGTCGTGAAGGCCATATTCGACGATGCTGCTTTAGGTGGATGCAATGATGAAATCAGACATATGCATGTGATGCAAGTCAACTAGTGATTTGAGGAGAGTCTATTGCAATTGATTATGCTAGTGATAGTGATATCACTTTCTCCTATGGTTCATCTCAAGATTCCTCTTGTTCATTGGATAACACACACGTGGCTTGGTTTCTTGATACATTAGCAACTTTTGATGATACTCCACATCATTAGTGGTTTTGTCGATTCTCAGGTGAGAATCGTGGATGTGTGCACATGCCTGATGGTATGACATATGACATTGAGGGTGCAAGAGATGTATGCCTTATGCTACCTAGTGGAGCATCACTTATGATCACACATGTACGTTATGTGCCTTCATTCCCTATGAGCTTTATTTTAGTTAGTCAGTTTTAGGAGAGCATATGTTATGCATTCCTTGGTGGGCATCATTTTTAGTTGCAGTTGGGATAGCTTATGTTTGTTAAAGGTGCTAGGATTGGGAACATGTATCCACTGAAGGTATTCCATGTGTAACACAATCTCATCTCAGTGGGAGTTCAACTTTATGTGCAGTGTGAGACTCGTCATGTCTCATTTTTTCTACTTACAGATAGGTCTATTGACATTCTTGATGCACATGTATGGCACAATTCAGATGCTCAGATGGATGCACATGTAGAGCATGTTTTGGATGCTCACGATGCTTATATAGAGCATGATTTTGTTGATCATGTGGATGCTCATGTGGAGCACACTTTGGATGATCAGTTGGATGCTTTGGAGCATGATATAGATGCTCATGTAGAGCATTGTGATGATATTAAGTTAGAGTTTGATCATCAGTTTGATCTTGCTTTTGATGTTGTGTAGTTAGCTCATGTGAAGCATGATGATACACTTGGTGTGGTAGAGCAGGATAGCCCTTATGATACACAGTGTATGCCAAAGCATACTAGCTCTTAGGGTGCACAACTAGACACATCCTGGTGTAGGTTGATTCGTATGGGTTCAAATTCGGACTCTTCCTATACATTAGTGTATAGTCCTACATCATTCATTGTATATTTTTCACTTATGGTCACATTGACCCTTAAGTGGGAGATTGTTGGGGATGTAAGGATCATGTGAGCTTATCCTCATTTTCATATATATACATCATATATAGAGCATTGCCTCAATGGAGATCATTATGTTGGTTTCAAGGATTCCATGCATATGTGCACATCTATCCTCTCCTGTCTCTCCCTCCATCTCCTCCTTGTTCCTCTTGTTCTGCACACCAAAACCTTCAAATACATACAATGGTTTGTGGGGAATAGAGATAACTAATACACATAGGATTATCGGATCTCAAATCTTTCTAGAACTCAGAGATACACTTGTTCTCCAACTTCAAAAGAAGTTCTCCATTGTTTGGATCGGCATATTCTTTTGCTTGATTTATTTTAGTTCATAATCAAATCCTTGAAGGATTTTGGCCCGTTTGATTTTTTGTCTTTTAAATATAGCTAGTTTGCAAACCACTTGATGCTTTCCTATAAAAAAATTATAGATACTTTGGCACCAAACAATATAACGATGCTTTTTCTTTAAGGCATTTATAACTACGAACAATTTCACACTTGAACTTATTTTCTAGAACACTGCAAAGATTTTTTGAAGGTATTTGGGATAACTTTTGTTATAAATAAGATGTGATCCAATAAATTGCACATGCTGTCATATAATTGAAACTGAAAAGCTCAAGACACATGACTCGACCACCATGTGGTTTGAATCCGCCGAAAAATGACATACTTGTAACAATGTATACCCTAAGGTACTTGTAAAAATGTATACCCTAAGGCTCAATTCACATAGAAGAGAGCCTCACTCTCGGGGGACATTGATGTACCACGTACAAATATGAATACTTGTAGCAATGTATACCCTAGGGTTCAATTCACATAGAATAGAGCCTCACTCTCGTGGGACATTACTATACCACATACAAATATCTATTTATATAAGCGACTGTCTATAGTTCTCTACTTCACCTTTGTAGTGGTGAGAAGTAAAGAAAAATAAGTTCTTTGAAGGATCCAAAACTTTTAAATATATAACTTAACTAAGAGAACTTTATAATAATTGTTCCTCTAGTTTAAATATGTAACAAGGCGGAGCCCCTAGAGCCTCTAAACTTATGTTTTGAGGTTCGTGCATGCTAACTTGTGTGATTGGGTCTTTTGCCTCTTGAGGTGGGGGCAAGGGTCAAGTCTTCCCTTCTGCAGCTAGACATTGTAATGCGTCTCGGTAGTTTAAATCAACTTTTTATGTATGCCTTCAAATAGTTATTTTTCAATGTCGCCTTAATGCAATATGTAACTCGTCTTTTATAGGGTAGAGGGGTTCCATGGGTACAATGCCCATTTACCTATAGAATTATTCTTTCAATCAATTGAAGGTATGAAAGAGATTAGACTTAGGCCGAACTTCCTCTTAAAAAAAAATTATGTTTTGAGTGTTCGATTTGTAGCGTTAGTAGATAGATTAAAGATTATATTCAATGTTCAAGCTTGCGTAACTTAATGGTTGATGCCTTGAAGTTTTGAAAGGAAGACCTGAGTTCAAGTCTTGTCTGAACATATCCATGAGTCTCTCATGATGGATGTCTCTACGTTACGAGGTTGGGTATGTGAATATGTATTTCCAATTCATTGTACTCCCAAAAAAAATAATAATTATATTCAACAAGGCGGAGCCCTATAATTTAGAAATGTTCCCGTAGAACAATGGCATGTTCAGGCCGATGCCCAGTGTGGAAGGAGTAAAAAGACACATCGAGAAAAGTTTATGTCTGGTTTGGCTTACGATGGCGAGTTCAGTGAGTTCGTCGCTTCCGTTTCTCTGCTCATCGTCATCAGATCCCGGGCCTCGAGTTGCACTCATCACAGGGTGTTCCGAAGGAGGGATAGGCCACGCGTTGGCCAAGGAGCTTGCAGGACGGGGCTATAGCGTCATTGCAACGAGCCGATCTGCGTCTTCTGTTGGCGATGATCTTCGGAGTCAGTCGAATGTGGAAGTAGTGGATTTGGATGTCACATCTTCGATTTCCGTCTCAAGCACTGTATCTTCAATTCTGCAGAAGTATGGCCGTATCGACATTCTCATCAATAACGCTGGTGTTCCGTGCAATGCGCCAATTGCAGAGGTTCCACACTCTCTTGTAGAGGGAACCTTCCAAACAAACGTTTTTGGTATTACTTTCCAACTGTTTTTCAGATCTAACACACATACATACACGCACACATACCTACACACAATGCTTTATAACATTCATTGGAGTTTGTTCGCTGACTTTGAGCTTCACAACGCATTTCTAATCAGCTCAGTGAGACCGCAAAACAGCATGAAAATTATATGGCCTTATCTTCCTGGTCCTGAGGTATAATGCAGTGCAGAATGTCGACAAGTACAATAATACTTCTCAAAACATGCTTTCCAAGTAATTGCGATTAGAAACCTTAACAGAGCGATGAATTTTGCATATAGAGCTAGATCCTTCGTAGTATTTCGAAAGGTTCACGTTCTTAAAGGAAGAGGTATACATAGCATAGAAAGAATAGATCGGTATGATGTGCTTTCAACAGGCACGATTCCTGATGCCATTTAACTTAAGAGTCCATGTGAACTGTGCAGCCTAGGCAATGCATTTTACCTTGGCGAAGTCATAGTGGGCATATAACTTATCTACTTTCTGACGTGCGGTGGATGAGTGTAGGTGCAACATTCTTCATACGATGTACGCAACTTGTACTGCGTTGTAAAGCTCAGGCTGGTCACTTTAACACCATCAAAGAAAACAAGGAAATTTCCTATCACACCCCTGTGAGGGGCTGGGACCTCATGATTATTGTACATTAGTCTGGTTGGCTCTAACAGGCACCGTTAAATTTAGAACTTTATCCCAAAACATCATGTGCATTGGATAGCCCAAAGATTGCCTGCGATTTCCGTCCCAATATTGGTTGGCATATAGCGCGCCGTTTTTGTATATTATGTTCTTCGTATTGTGTGTAACTTGTACCTTAACGAAATTCTAGTTGGCCATTTGAGCACATGTCTACCATGATTTTTCTCTCTGACGCCTTTCTTTCAAGGGAGTTTTTGCATCTTGTACTATGTGCATTTTCATTTGAAAGCTACATTATCGAAGAATGACATGTTTAGAAGGCTATACCGTTATTCACACGTTTGCTCTCTAACTATACAAGAAGTGATCGTTTTCTTCTATCTGACACTCGATTTTTTCTCCCTCTCGAATAGGACCCATTTCCTTGATTAGGGCCGTTGCTCCATACATGGTGGAAGCTAGACAAGGAAAGATTGTGAATATTGGAAGTATTGGTGGATTTATCGCTGGTCCTTGGTCAGGAATTTATGCTGCTTCAAAGTCTGCTCTTCATGCACTCACTGACAGCCTCAGGTATGTCCCTCTCGCTGGCTATGTGCATAAGTAGGTTTTAAATTCAGTATGACCCAGTGATGATGTTACGCATTAAGAATCAGAGTTGGTGAGTTAGAGACGTTTTGTTCACATGGTAACTGATACTTCGATGCCAATGAAATATAGTCAGCGGTACACCTACTCATTTGGAGCTCAAGCTAGTCAGTTTGAAACAGCTTACATAGTTAGGTAATTTGCTACCAATGAGCAAAATGTATGAAAATATGTGGATGGAGACTCGAACTTGGATCTTACTCTTCTATGTTTTGGTCCTTTGTTTGTGTATTTGTGTCTTAAAAAAAAAACCCTCAAGGAGCCTATTTTGTGTTTCGATTTTTATCATTCTTGTAAGCATCCATGCTGTGTCCCTTATATCTGATTTGAGGTTTCGATATCATAATTATCCGTTTTTCTTTGTTCCTGCATTTATTAATTTTGCATGCTTTGCTTATCACCACCACCATCATCATCATCATTATCATCATAGTTGTAAGATCAGACAGTTCTGATTTTATGAAGGCATATAGATATTCGTACTGCAAGCAAAGACTGGGAGTCGACTTAATGAAATTGTCGCATTTGTGAGGATAGATCTTCTCTTTTAAGTATCAAAGTAGCGATCTGAGAGCTACACAATTGACAGGTTGGAATTGAGACCTTTTGGAGTGCAAGTGATTCTTGTAGCACCTGGTGGGGTGGTCTCCAACTTTCCAAAGGCAGCAGTATCAGTTATTCAGAACATAAGATACGCAATATATAAATCATATGAGCAGGACATAAGAACAAGAGCGAAATACTCACAGTCATCACGTTCGATACCAACGCCCATTTTTGCAAGAAAGGTGATCGATGTTGTGCTTCAAAAGAATCCTCCACGTTGTTTCACTTATGGTTACCTGTCATGGACATATTCTTTTCTGTACTTCATGCCACTCTGGCTAAGGGATAGGTATTTTTCTGGCAAAGCTGGCCTTGATAAACCTTTGGGCATTGTGCCTCATATGTCAGGTGTTAGCACCAAAATAACTTGATCTTATATAAATCATGTTTCATCACTTCATGCACATGTCACGTTTTCATCATGTGTAATATCTACTTTTCCAGTTATTTTTGTTCTTGTGATGAAACGATCGAGTGTTTGGAATCTCTCGACTTCAACTCGTGAGAGCCTCATACAGTTAAGGTCTGACGCGGATCGCATGGTACGCATAATGTTCGAGGATTTGAGCACATCCTTCAAGCAATAGTGGGACGTCCTTTTTACGCAGAAAAAAGAGGACATGCTGTGTTGATTTCCTGGTGAACATGAAAGAGTGAGGGAGAAGCGTATTCTTTCATTATTATTACACGAAGTAGATTTCTGGTCCTAGTATCCTTATCGAGAAAGGAGATAACCAAGAACGTATGCGGCAAGCGCTGGGCACAGAGCCACGATTCTCGTCCATGAAAGAGAGGCAAAGCATTTTAGTGCGGAGGTGTTGCTGAAGTCCGGGGCATCTTTCGCTCTAACTGGTAGCGTTGAAAATCCCGACGTTTGTAGAGGATTCTGTCGGAACTTCAAACAAACGGCATGAAACGGAAGCGAGAGCTTAGTTTCGTTAAAACAAAGAGAACGCAGATTGCGTTGATCTAAGGATAGAATATCATGATCTTCCTGCACGTCGCTGTGTTAAGTTCACGATTATTGGTTTCAGCAAGAATATCGTTCCTTTCAAGCTCGTTAAGGCATATGCTTTCCTGGCAATGTCAAAGCAATCTTTATTTGAAGTTCAGGAGCATCGATATTCCATTGCCTTATTCTTACGAAATAAGCGCATAGCATGGGCTTCGGGACAATATATACGTGCAAATTTCATCTTAGAAGCATATCTCAATGACATATAGCGATTGAGCCACAGCTGGTTCTTGTTATTCTGTTCAAATCAATGGAAGAGTATGAGCTCTATGTTAACGTGATATCTGCAGAGGATTTGAAGGATGTCAGGCACTTGGAGAGGATGCAAACTTACGCTGTTGTAAGGATTGATTCTGGTGGGCAGCTCGATGCTAGTCCGGAATTCGAAACCAGAGTTGATGAGGTCGGTGGGTGTAATCCTGTGTGGAACGAGGAATTTTTCCTCACTTTTTCTCAGAAGTCCTCTAAAAGCCTGATCATCGAAATACTTAGTGAAGGTCTATTAGGAAGCAAACCTGTCGGTAAGGTGGAGATTCCTCTTGATGGGCTGAAAGAGGGAGGAGATTTCAAATACATCAACAAAAAAGTTACATTGCCTAATGGTGATCACCAAGGTAAATTGTATTTATCATACAACATGCAGAAGAAGCCTACACCCAAAGCATCCTCGGAGCATCTGCCTCGTTCCATCCTCAAGTCTTCGGTATCTAAACCTTCTCCTTCACTCCTTAAAAAACGAGTCAGTTTTAAAGATGTCATGATTTCAGAACCGGCTTATGATGCAAAGGACTATTCTGTTACTTCACCTTCACCAGTAGGGAATGTTGCTATTGCAGATAAAAGCATGCCTGCAGTTACTGAGGAGCATGAAGTACTGGATCTTGGCAAACTGACTGGTTTGGAGGATAATGCAATTGTTGATGCCAATAGATGGGTAGAACCACCTCTAGTGCATGGTCTCGATGTAGCACCAATGCGACTTGATGGTCTTTTACACACTCCTAAACCTGCAGAAGTTGAGTGTTGGTCCTTTGATGAGGATTATCAACATCTTCAAGGTGAATCCATATCACTGCTTTCGGAGCCTCTTAGATATCCATTCGGTTCTTTGTTTAAGGGAAACTTGGGTAGGATATTATTGTCTTGACGGCTTGATATATAAATGTAGAAGTATCCTATATTATTTTTCATACATATTCTTGATATAAGGGTGGAAAAGTAAGCATCAGACAATTTCATTTGTGTTCATTTACTTTTACTATTCGAATGCCTACGACTCTTTTACCACTATTGATAGTTAATAACGGTTGTCTTCCGTACAACAACGACTCAATTCTTATTTGGGGTATCAGAATATATGGTAATAACAGAAGTATTCGGCTTGCAAGTGATTGATACCAAAAAAGAAAGAAAGTAAAAAAAAAAATCAAATGTTAGCTCATTAACGATACGTTGACTTTTGTTGGATTTTTAAGCACCACTCCACATGATTACGCAAACTTTTACATGAATTTTATTTGGATGGTGAGGTGTAAGCTTTCTCTACACCTTTGTCTTGCTTAACTTGTGATGCTTGCTTTTTGGGACATGTTTTCATAGTTAGCGAAATGAGAATTCGTTGAAATATATGTAGAAAAGGTTCACGGATTCATGTTTTGTAACAACATTAATAAGAGATTGCTTCACTCAACAGTTCGTTTGTTTCCTTATTTTTTGGTTCTGTAGAAAATAACCGACTCTCATTTATTCATGCTTTGTAGTAACAGGAACCAGAAACAGCTATGCTTAAAAAAAGTGTGAAATATATGTAGAAAAGGTTCACGGATTCATGTTTTGTAACAACATTAATAAGAGATTGCTTCACTCAACAGTTCGTTTGTTTCCTTATTCTTTGGTTCTGTAGAAAATAACCGACTCTCATTTATTCATGCTTTGTAGTAACAGGAACCAGAAACAGCTATGCTTAAAAAAAGTGTATTTGTTTCTTCTCCCCAACACCAATCGCAAAATAAACATGCACACGTGAGGACTTACACATATATACAGACACTCTCTTGCAAAGTATGCATAAAACTCTTAGTAGCACACTCGTGTTTGCACATGTATGCATGCAATTATGTTTTTGCATCTACTATGTACAATGTATGCATGTATGTACATACAAATGTACATATATATGTAGCACATATGTATGTTTGTATGTATGAATTTATGCACACATGCATGCATGCATATGTATGTATGTATGTATGTATGTATGTATGTATGTATGTATGTATGTATGTATGTATGTGTGTATCTTTGCATGTATGCACATATGTATGTATGTAGGTACGTGTGTGTATGTATGTATGTATGTATGAAAGAAACTTGGAGAACCTTGTCGAAGGTAGAAAAGTGCGTTTCGAAGCGACGAAGTTTGGTCAAGCCAACCGGCACAAGACCAGCCCTTGAGCTTATGGAAACTCAAATAGACCTTATAGGCATGCTATAAGTGCAAAGAAATGCACTATGTACTTTGGAGCATCAAGGAGAATGAGTCGATACAAAACGGATAGGTTCGCGGGTCGACTAGCTCAAAAAACTTACTATCTATGGAAGAGACAATGAACTTCAAATGCCCATAGCGACCAGCGTGATTACAATTAGAAAAAATCCTTTTATGGGAGTGATACACATAGGGTTGAGTGTATGGAATGCACAAAAGTATAAGGAATAAGCAAACTATGCTATAGGAATGAATGCGACATTCACCGGTGGTACTTCCTATTTTTCAGGAATACGTAGAGATTGACCCCGATGCAGAAAAATTGGGATTTCTCCAAATCTGCTGAACCAAATGCTTTGAAAATTTACAGGCATAAACTATACACTGATACCTTTCCAATGAGTCCTCTTGCACTCAATTTGGAGCTCTGAGGAGAGAGCAGCAGCCTCTGCAAGATTACTGTTGGTGAAGAAGATGATGCAGAAAATTGAAGGAGCAAGACAATGATGGTCACAAGTGTATGTATATTGCTTCCATGTATTTTACAAGTGATTCCAAGTCTTTATATAGACTCTACGAGTGTTCCACGAGTTTTACAAGTTGAATTTGGATTCAAATGAAGGTGGGAATGGTTGTTGGAGGGAATCAATTCACTTTCCTACAATCTAGGAAAAGTGAAGATCTTGATTGATCTACTTTTAGGTGATTTGATTTGCTTGATTGAATGCAATTTCAACCACCACAAATTCTTGGGATTTGGGCTCTATATTTGTACCTTTACATGTGTAAAGCTCAAGGCTTTTACAACGGTAAATGAGCCATCAAAATATTCTCAAAAAATACAATAAATGAGCATATGAAAAAGAACTCTCCAATGGGTATTCTTTCGACGCGATAGCCTTTGATGTAGATCAAATCCACCTCAAGCATATTGTAAGCTTGATGTTCCAATAGCTCCCCCTCAAGCTAAAGTATGCTTGAATCTTCATTCTCTGATAGGTTGAATACCTGCCATAACTTTGAATCTACAAAGCTTTATTCCATCAAGTGCCTTCGTCATCATATCTGCTACTTGCTTTTTAGTAGGAACAAAAGAAATGTCAATCTCCTTTGCCATGAGCTTATCCCTGATGAAGTGGTAATGGACTTCTATGTGCTTGGTTCTCGCATGGAAAATAGGATTTGCCGCTAGATGCATGGAACTTACATTATCTCCAAATATGTGAGGTTTGGAACTCACAAGTCCCAAATCTGTATACAATGCTTTTAACCATATTGCCTCTTGAGTTGCTATGGTCAAGCCTCTGTACTCTGCTTCAGTTGAGGATAAAACAACTGTTGGTTGCTTCTTGGAACTCCATGACACTAGCTTCGAACCTGCAAATGCTAAGTAATCGGATGTACTTTTTCTATCATCCTTAGCTCCTGCCCAATCTGCATCTGAGTAGATTTTGATATCCAAATCTGAAGAGTAAGGATAGAATATACCTTCGTTGATTGTAACTTTGAGATACTTAAGTACTCTCTTAGCCGCATCCATGTGTGGTCTTCTCGGTGAGTGCATGAACTGACTAAGCACTCCCACACTATATGAGATATCTGCCTTTGTATGAGTAGCATATATCAAGCTACCTACCAAGCTTTGATACTCTTTAATGTCTTCAATTTTCTCACCTTCATAAACACTTAGTTTATGATTCATCTCCAAAGGTGTACCTGCAGGTTTAGTGTTCTCCATTTTGAACTTGAGAAGCATATCTTGAATGTATCTTCTTTGAGTCAAATACATTCCTTCATCTGTGTATATCACCTACATACCTAGGAAATATGTGAGCTCACCTAGGTCACTGATTTAGAACTCCTCTTGCATGTGTCCCTTGATCCTTTGAATGCCATTTAGATCATCACCTGTCACAATAATATCATCTACATATACACATAGATAGATAACCTCATTGTGATCCCTTTTGATGAATAGAGAAGGATCTGAGCTGCTAGCTTTGAACCCTTGATCTTGAAGATATGTAACCAACCTGTAATTCCAAGCTCTTGGAGCTTGTTTCAATCCATACAATGCTTTCTTAAGTTTGCAAACATAAGATGGATGATTAGGGTTTTCAAAACCTGGTGGTTGTGACATGTATACCTCTTCACTTATCCAACCATTTAAGAATGCATTTTTCACATCAAGTTGGAGGAGTCTCCAATTCCTTGCAGCAGCTACACCTATCAATGTCCTGATTGTAGTTATCTTTGCAACTGGTGAGAATGTTTACTCATAGTCTATACCATGAGTTTGTGAGAATCCTTTGGCAACTAATCTTGCCTTGTACCTGCAAACTGATCCATCTAAATTTCTTTTAACTTTATATACCCATCGGCAACCAATTACCTTTTGATTCGGTGACATTGGAACCAAATCCCAAGTGTCCATCTCCTTCAATGCATCTATCTCTTCGTTCATGGCCTTTTCCCAATTAGGGTTTCCCTTTGCCTCTTCATAGGTTGAGGGTTCCTCTGATATAGAGTCTTTTGCCAAGTAGATTGAATGCTTTGTAACACATGTGGAATCATATCCATACCTTTCTGGTTGTTTCTTCTCTCTTGCTGATCTTCTAGGTGCTTGTTTGGAGCATTCTCCAACCTCTTGCATCTTTGCTTTGCCTCTTGACTTCCATAGCTTGTAATCCCTTTCTCTTTCATCTTGGTCATCGTCTGTATCACTTCTTGGATCCTGGACCTGTGTATCATGCTTGCTTCCTAATTGATGAGAGTCAGAATCAAGATCATATGGTAGTGTTACCTTTTGTTTATCTTCATCATACCAAGACCTATGTTCTTCAAACACAACATCTCTACTTATAGTGAATTGCTTGGTTGAAGGATTGAAGAACCTGTAACCCATCTGAGTTGAATCATATCCAATAAACACTGCCTTTGTTGCCCTTTCATCTAGCTTACCTCTTATTTGTGATGGTACATGAACATAAGCTAAACAACCAAAAACCTTGCAATGTCCAAGACTAGGTTTTCTTCCATGCCATGCTTCATAAGGAGTCATACCTTGAAGTGATTTGGATGGTAGTCGATTGACAAGGTACACTGCAGTTGAAATAGCTTATGCCCATAGATAATGTGGAAACTTCTTCTCTTCAAGCATTGTTCGGGCTGATCCAACCAATGTCTTGTTTCTCCTCTCAGCAGTTCCATTTAGTTGAGGAGAGTACCTAGTAGTCACTTCCCTTTTGATACCTTTGTCTTGCAAGAACTCATCAAACTCTTTGGAGAAGTATTCTCCCCCTCCATCAGATCTGAGCTTCTTTAGTGATCTACCTGTACGATTCTCCACATGTGCAAGATACTTCTTGAAGCAATCAAATACTTCATTCTTACTCTTGATAAAGTATAGAACAGTCCATCTACTATGGTCGTCAATAAATGAGACATAATACCTTGATCTTGCCAATGAAGGTTCTTGACTTGGTCCCCATACATCTGTATGTACTAAGTCCAATAAGTTGTGGATGTAGCCTTTGTGGTTGAATGGTTGTCTTTGTGCCTTCCCAATCTGACATGCATCACACCTGTTGATCATGTGTTGCTTTGATATGTTCGGCAGTCCTAGAACACTTTGATTCCTGCATATATCCTTCAAGGTTCTTTCATTCACATGAGCAAGTCTCTTATGCCACACTTCAAGCTCACTTAGGGTTTGAGACCCAAAGTTGAATAGAGCTATGTTCCTGGTATCTCTTACTTCAAAAGTAAAGAGCCTACCATGCTTCTCACCTCGGGCTATCTTCTTGAAGCCTTGACATGGATCTTCCACAAAAGCTCCATGTTGGGTGAACCTAACTTGCAAGCCTTTTTCAACTATTTGGCCTACACTTATTAGGTTTTTAGTGATAGTGGGTACATAGAGAACCTTACTCAAAATGTTTGTCCTGCCATTGGAAGCTTTGACATTACCAATCTTCTCCACATTGTGCTTTGTGTCATCCTCTGTTTGCACTTCATGTCTATGCTTTGGACTTTCCAAGTCAGATAGAAGAGCAATGTTGCCTGCAACATGATTCGAACATCCTGAGTCTATGTAGAACAAATGATCGTCTTCTTTACCTTCTTTGTGGCTTAGGTTCATAAGAAGCAATGAGTCTTCATGTGGTTGATCTTCTGAATAATTGTTGTAGTCCCTTCTGTTATAGCTTCTATTGTTGTTGTTGAAGTTCTGTCCACCTCTACATCTATTGCCACCATATCCACCTCTTCCACTTCCTTTCTGGGTCTTCCCATTGAACCAGCAATTTTGAGTGGTGTGGTTGGTCTTATCGCATATGGCACAAGGTTGAACATTCTGACCTTTGGCTTTGTCTTGCTTTGGTCCTTTCTTCTTCCCTTTCCACTTGCTCTTGCTTGCGAAGTTGGCTTGGGAAGTCTCTTCTTCGTCTTCTTCCTTCTTCTTGCCTTTCTGCTTCTTATCCTTCTTATCTGCATATAGAGCACTCGTTGAATTACCAAGATAAGAGTTACCTTCCTTTATGCTATTGTTGGCTTCTTGATTGAAGAGTTGTCCAAGAAAGATGTTGAAGTCTGGAGTCTGCACATCCATGATGAGATCATAAGCCGTCGTGAAGGATTGCCATTGCTTATCACTTCGAATGCCGTTGAGAATTTGCCTCATGATGACCTCTTCTTCAATCAGCTCTCCAATGGATGCTAACTGATCCGCAACCTCCTTGACTTTGGTAACAAACTCTGTGATGGTTTGTTTAGGTGTCTTCTTCATTTGGTTGAACTCGTTCCAAAGATGATTCTTTCTTGCTTTGGTACTAGCAAAAAAGAAAGTCTCCAGGGCATCCCAAGTCTCTTGAGATGTCTTGCAACCTCTAATATGTGGTAATAGAAAGTCAGAGATAGATTTTAGTATGTATGACCTTGCTTGAGCATCCCTTGCGCACCAAAGTGTGATCTTATCTGTCTCCTCTTGTGTAGGTCCTCCTTTGGATCTTGGAATAGGCATAGCTTCATCACCTGCTACAATTCCATAAAGATTTCTACCTTGCAAATAGGCCTCCATTGTGATTTGCCAAGCCATGTAGTTGTGTCGATCAAGATTCTCGATCATTGAGGGAAAGCCGTCACCCATCTTGATCTAGCTCTGATACCACTGAAAGAAACTTGGAGAAGCTTGTCGAAGGTAGAAAAGTGCGTTTCGAAGCGATGAAGTTTGGTCAAGCCAACCGGCACAAGACCAGCCCTTGAGCTTATGGAGACTCAAATAGACCTTATAGGCATGCCATAAGTGCAAAGAAATGCACTATGTACTTTGGAGCATCAAGGAGAATGAGTCGATACAAAACAGATAGGTTCGCGGGTCGACTAGCTCAAAAAACTTACTATCTATGGAAGAGACAATGAACTTCAAATGCCCATAGCGACCGGCGTGATTACAATTAGAAAAAATCCTTTTATGGGAGTGATACACATAGGGTTGAGTGTATGGAATGCACAAAAGTATAATGAATAAGCAAAATATGCTATAGGAATGAATGCGACATTCACCGGTGGTACTTCCTATTTTTCAGGAATACGCAGAGATTGACCCCGAGGCAGGAAAACTGAGATTTCTCCAAATCTGCTGAACCAAATGCTTTGAAAATTTACAAGCATAAATTAAACACTGACACCTTTCCAATGAGTCGTCTTGCACTCAATTTGGACCTCTGACGAGAGAGCAGTAGCCTCTGCAAGATTACTGTTGGCGAAGAAGATGATGCAGAAAATTGAAGGAGCAAGACAATGATGGTCACAAGTGTATGTATATTGCTTCCATGTATTTTACAAGTGATTCCAAGTCTTTATATAGACTCTACGATTGTTCCACGAGTTTTACAAGTTGAATTTGAATTCAAATGAAGGTGGGAATGGTTGTTGGAGGGAATCAATTCACTTTCCTACAATCTAGGAAAAGTGAAGATCTTGATTGATCTACTTTTAGGTGATTTGATTTGCTTGATTGAATGCAACTTCAACCACCACAAATTCGTGGGATTTGGGCTCTATATTTGTACCTTTACATGTGTAAAGCTCAAGGCTTTTACAACGATAAATGAGCCATCAAAATATTCTCAAAAAATACAATAAATGAGCATATGAAAAAGAACTCTCCAACGGATATTCTTTCGACGCGATAGCCTTTGATGTAGATCAAATCCACCTCAAGCATAGTGTAAACTTGATGTTCCAACATGTATGTATGTATGTATGTATGTATATGTGTATCTATGCATGTATGCACATATGTATGTATGTAGGTACGTGTGTGTGTATGTATGTATGTATGTATGTATGTATGTATGTATGTATGGTATTTATGTATGTATGTATGTATGTATGTATGTATGTATGTATGTATGTATGTATGTATGTATGTATGCATGTATGTATGTATGTATATGTGTATCTATGCATGTATGCACATATGCATGTATGTAGGTATGTGTGTGTATGTATGTATATATGTATGTATGTATGTATGTATGTATGTGTGTGTATGTGTATGTATATGTGTATGTGTATGAGTTTGTGTATGTGTATGTGTATGTATGTACATAATGCATAGCAGATTTGGTGCTATGCACCTTATGGTTTTTGGATTCATCCCGTTCGGAGCTTCCAGTTCCATTTGGTTCATGAAATTCATGGCTACATTCTTTCAAAATTAATAAGTGATAAAACACTTAGATATGCTCCCAACGGATGTTTCCTCCCCCCAATTTCATGGTTGAGCGATTTCAACATGTGTGAGAAGTTGAGCTATTGAACATAGCCTTCAACCTTGAAGCTCAACTCTTCACCCTACCTCATGAGCCTCAAAGTTTGATTCTTTTGAGCATTTTCCTTTGGCACTTTGCTGTCAACCAGATTTCAAAATGCCAAGAGAGAGAGAGAGAGAGCTTATTAGCTAAAGCCTAATAGTGAAGATTGAACACATGCATTCAATGCTTTGCACTTATTATTTAATACTAGATAAGCACACATATCATCATGCCTTGTGGTATTTCACCACCATGGAGAATCCACACCACCAATAATGAGTTGAAAAATATTTTTGGATATGGATCTGGCACAAGAAGATGGACGTGTAAGTATTGTGGAAAGTTCTTTTGCACCACAACTACACGTTTTGTCCCACATGTATCAGGACTAGGGAGGCTTGGGCATAGTTGGGTGACACGTCCCACAAGAGATTGCAGAAGCCATATGCAAAGAGATTTGTTATTTGGAAGTTATAACATGTGTTTTCTTTATATGTAGTATAAATGTCATAATACATGCATATACTATATTTTATGGGTATATGTGTATTTGTAACAATGCACCTTACGCACCTTACCTTCGGATGCCATTCAGTCCTCGAACCTTACGTGCACTGAGTTGAATGCACCGAACACTCAAAGCTGCCTTGATGGAATGTATGTATGTATGTATGTATGTGCATGTATGTATATATGTATGTATGTATGTATGTATGTATGTATGTATGTATGCATGTATGTATGTATGCATGCATGCATGTATGTATGTATTGTTGGGACAGATGGTTGGATGCACTCAAGAAATGAGTTGGTGCTGCTATACCTGCTTCACACCAGCCCTCCTTTGATTCCAGAAATGCTTAGTACACACCTTGAGCTTTCAAATGATACCAAGAAAGCATATATGTGCTTTGCAAATGATTTGTGTAATGACCAAATCAAAACAGACAACTTTGCACTTCACAAATTCTAGAAAACTTGTTATTTCTGTAATGATACCTGCTCAGTGTTATGCTCAGTGTGACCAACACACTTGCAATTGAAACAATTCCTTTTGGGAGTATTAGAGTACCTTAATAAGCTACCATTTGCAAGTGGAATGAGAAGAAATGATAAACCACATCCAGAGAAATTGATTTAGCAAAATTATGATTACCCCCGACTTTTTAGGAGAGTTGCAGAGATAGACCAGAGGTGACTTCGAAGCCGATTTCTCAAAAATGGTTGAATAAAATCTTCTGAAATTTTGTATGCTTGTAGAAGACCTTGAGCTGGTTCCAACAAGCTCTTAAGCTCTTGATTTGGTTCAGTGAGCACTGAGAAATGCTCCTTGGAAGTTGACAGACTTGAAGTAGAAAACACAGAGAACCAGATATGATGAATGTGTAAATATCTATTGATTGATATGATTGTACAAGCTCATTAGCATGACAAGCATAGCTAATTGAGGTGTGGTGGTGTAGGCTATGGAGTAGCACTAACACACACACAGTTACAACAGTAGAATGCCTCAGGGAGTGAACTAAAGTGAGTGACACACCCGCGAGTTTTTTCTCTCCACTTTTATATGAGTTGAGTGATCATTTTAATTTGAAATTCAAATGTAGGCTCCCTAGAATATCTCTACTAAAAGTAGGGAGATATTCTCTCCACTAAGCCATCTACTTTTCCACGAATACAATCAAGTAGGTAGGTGATTAAAGTGATTATATGTAAATGTCAAGTCATATAGACTTTTACAATGAGTAAAAAGGTAAGAACTTATAAGCATAAGTTCTTATGGTCCTTGATTCAAATGAAGATATCTTTCAATGGTTCCAAGCCAAGTGTGAAGGCTTGAAAAGCACCAACAGCTCCCCCTCAAGCCAAACACTTTGGCTTAAGTCTTCATCTTCTAATCTTCAATCACATCCTGCAATCCAATCATGGATTTGAATCTGCATAGCTTGTTTCCATCCAATGCTTTAGTGAGTAAATCTGCACATTGCATATTAGTAGACACATATGTCAATTGAATGTCTTTACTAAGCAATTTCTCTCTCACATAGTGGTAATGAACCTCTATGTGTTTGGTTCTGGCATGATATATTGGATTAGTTGCAAGGTGAAGAGAGCTAGTGTTATCTCCAAAGATGATTAGTGGTCTAGTGTATAGACCTAACTCTGTATACAAGAGCTTCAACCAGATAGCTTCTTGAGTGGCATTGGCAAGCCCTCTATACTCTGCTTCAGTGGATGACAAAGCCACTGTAGGTTGTTTCTTGGCTGACCAAGAAATAGGCTTATCTCCTGCAAAACAAATGTATCCTGATGTGCTCCTCCTATCATCCTTGCATCCTGCCCAATCTGCATCTGAGTAAACTTTAATGTCAATATCTGATGTATAAGGAAAGTACAAACCATGACTTTGAGTTCCCTTCAGATACTTTAAGATCTTCTTTGCTGCCTCTAGGTGAGGTACCCTTGGTTTGTGCATGAATTGACTAAGCACACTTACTCCATATGCTATGTCAATTCTTGTCAAGGTAGCATAATTCAAACTACCTACCATACTTTGATATCCTGTGATGTCTTGTACTTCTTCTCCTTCATGAGCACTTAGCTTTAGGTTGACCTCCATTGGAGTAGTAGATCCTTTAGCATCCTGCAAACCAAACTTCTTGACCATATCCTGTACATACTTCTTTTGAGTGATATATATACCTGAGTTGGTGTAGACTAACTCAAGACCTAAGAAGTACTTTAATAATCCAAGATCATTGATCTTGAATTCTTTCATCATCTGTCCTTTGATGTGTCTAATACCATTGACATCATTACCTGTAATGATGATGCCATCAACATAAACACATAAGTAGATTACCTCTGTACTACTTCTCTTTATGATTAGAGAAGTGTCTGCTTTACTCATCACAAATCCTTGGTCTTGGAGGTAGGTTGTCAACCTATAATTCCATGCTCTAGGTGCCTGCTTTAAACCATACAGAGCCTTCTTCAATTTACAAACATAATGTATCTTTTTTGGATCTTCATAGCCAGGTGGTTGTGACATGTAGACTTCTTCAGATATCCATCCATTCAAGAAAGCATTCTTGACATCTAATTGGTACATGTTCCAATTCTTGGATGCAGCTACACTCACCAATATTCTGATAGTTGGCATCTTGGCCACAGGAGAAAATGTCTCCTCATAATCAATGCCTTGGGTTTGTGCAAAACCCTTGGCTACCAACCTAGCTTTGTACCTGTTTATGGTTCCATCTGAATTCCTCTTTAGCTTGTAGATCCATCTGGATCCTATCACCTTCATAGATTCCTTCTTGGGTACCAAGTCCCAAGTATCACTCTCCTTGAGAGCTTCCATTTCTTCATCCATAGCTTCTTTCCATTCTGGTTTGATGATTTCTTCTTCATAGGTACCTGGTTCTTCATTCAACAAGTCCTTTGCAAGATATACAGAATGTTTAGTTACAAGTGATGTGTCATACCCAAATCTGATTGGTCTTTTGCTTTCTCTCTGAGATCTTCTAATTGCTTGAGTTGAGGATTCTGGTATATCCTCTAGCTTCTTCATCTTCATCTTCCCTTTGGACTTCCAAGCCTTGAATTCCTCAAGGTTTATTGTATCATCATCATCTGAGCTTGAATCTTCTTTCTGAATTGATTCCTCCTTGGTGAGCTTTGGGAAATCTTCTTCCATATCATAGGGTAGACTAACCTTCCTGCATTCATTCTCATACCATGAGTCATTCTCATCAAAGATGACATCTCTGCTTACCTTGAAGCCTTTGTTTGTTGGGTTGTAGAATCTGTATCCCTTTTGGTTCAAATCATAACCAATGAAGATACACTTTTCAGCTTTAGGGTCTAGCTTTCCCCTTACCTGTGAGGGAATATGCACATATGCTACACAACCAAAAATTTTGCAATGATCCAGAGAAGGTCTCTTACCATGCCAAGCTTCATATGGTGTCATGCCATCAAGTGATTTGGATGGCAACCTGTTTATGAGATAGGTGGCAGTGGATACACTCTCTGCCCAAAGATAATTTGGCAACTTCTTTTCATTAAGCATAGACCTAGTTGTTTCTACTGTGAGTCTATTCCTTCTTTCAGCTACTCCATTTTGTTATGGTGAGTACCTTGTAGTAATCTCCCTTTTGATGCCTCTTTCCTGCAAGAAATCTTCAAACTCATTGGAGAAGTATTCTCCTCCACCATCTGACCTTAGCCTCTTCAAGCTTCTTCCTGTTTGATTTTCAACAAGTGCAAGGTTGCATGGTGCCCCTACCTGACTTACCTCCTCTGCCTCTTCCTCTAGATGATCTACCTCTCCCTGCATAATTAGCTTGGGAGGTAGAGCCTTCTTCATCCTGTTTCTTCCCTTTACCTTTATCCTTAACTTTCTTATCAGTATATAGAGATCTCCTGCCTTTGTAAACTTTGCTTCATGTGTGAATAGTTGGCCCATGAGTGTTGTGAGATCTGGGGTATGCATGTCCATATAGAGGTCCATTGCAGTGGTGAAACTTTCCCACTTATCATCTGCCTTGAGTCCATTTGTTACTTGTCTGACTATTTGCTCCTCTTCAATCTCCTCTCCAATGCTTGCTAATTGGTCTGCCACATCTTTAATCTTTGTCACATACTCTGAGACTGATTGCTTGGGCTACTTCCTAAGGGTTGTGAATTCAATCCACAGTTGATTCTTCCTGGCCCTTGTGTTGGAAGAAAAATAGTTTGACAAGGTTTCCCAAGTCTCTTGGGAAGTCTTACAGTTCCTTACATGAGGTAAAAGAAAGTCAGATATAGAGTTAAGAAGGTAAGACCTTGCCAAAGCATCCTTTGCACACCATT